>JAPSES010000144.1:9284468-9294799 GCA_029822895.1 Maxillicosta whitleyi
TTATTATTATTATTATATTATATTATATTATTGCAATAAATTTTATGGCAATAATTATAATGGGGAATTCTATTTAACATGACGATCCGCCCAGACTCCAACCCCCACCCCACCCCCTTGGAATTTACCTAGATCCGCCCCTGGATGGATAGGCATTTTTCACTCTGGATTGTTATCTGTAAATTTGTACTATTGACTGAAGGTTTAAGAGTATCATTCTGTAAATCTGTAATTAAAAACACCATCCAGAAGACAAACATTTCTTCATGACTTCTGTTTAGCATACGGCATTTGCCTCGCAATCCCACTCCATCTCTGAAATCCTTTTATCCTTTTACTTCCTCAGCAAACCTCCCAGTGAATTACACAAGGCAATTTACATGCTTGGATAGAGAAAACAAGTGGAATTACTGTTAATAAAAAAGTTGTGCTGTTAATCCAAAAGGAGGACCGCTTTTCATGCACAGTCTTGCCATGGCTCTGCCACTTGTTACTAATCTACAGCAGAACTGCGGTGATAAAGAAACAATTGGCTGTGTTGACAACAGTCTGGTACAAGTTAAGTGTAAAACTTTCCTCTTCTTGGATGCCAAGTCTTAAAGTCTTGAAGAAAAACAAAAAAAAAAGGAAAAGACGACGAACACCTAGTCACTTTAATAAATACAAATCCAACAACTTATTAACTCAGGAATTAATGTTAGGCATTATAAAATCTAATTTATGCTGTAGACCTAATATGTTTAAATGTAATAATGTTTTTTTTTTTTTTTTTTTTAAAGATATCAATTCATCCCTGAAGGATTTTGTCAGAGACTTCTGTTCTGCTATGATAAGCGCTTATTGTGAGCTGGAGGACTGATATGGACCCTGCCTACAGGGTACAGCGGGGATCAGTTTCTTCAGTTTACTGAGACTTACAAGGCCTCCTCAGAGGTCATGCTGTGATTGTTACATTGCCCAGGGTATGGTTCTCACATTTCAAGGGTAAAGAGAAAATCCATTTTCCAAACTCACTATTTATGATTGCACAAGAATGTATTCCCTCCCATACACACGCACATACACCTACACACACACAATATCCAATTACTAAATTATGATGGATTCTTAGCATTATTTTCTGCCAGGCATTATTCAAGATGGTCTATCTCCATTTACATAGCTTAACGAAGCACTGAGCTTTTAATAACGCAAAGGGTTGTGATACTGGAAGCTGGTGTTTTTTTCGTTTTTTTTCCCCCTTTGAACTGACTGGGCTTTTGGTGGTAATGATAATGAAGTGAGCACTGGGAACAGTCTCCGTGAATGAGGGTGGAGGGGGGCGGGGGGGCAGGCGTTGCGCGAAGCAGGCAGATGGTTGGCCGGACAGTGTGTTGATAATGGCAACATTAGTCTGCTGGGAAGCAACATTATGCTCAAGGTCAATGGGAGCTGAAGAATGGAGGATCGTAATGACTCAGGCCCATGTCCTGGAACGAGATCTCCCTTTAAGGATGTCAAGATATTTAATATGAGCTCAGTAGTCTGCACAAGGCTATTATAGTCATTCTCAGATTTCGAAAAAATTCATCTATGTCACCGAGGCAGCGATAATAGAACAGAAAATACACTTTCTTTTATCTTCCTAAATTGTTAGAGTTCACTTTACATACAGTTTTTGATTAGACATATACTTCATTTAACATTCTGAATACATTTGTTCATTTTTAGATGACTTGGAAGATACATTTTCCAAAATAACTCTCACTCACATTCTGCTTTTAATTATATCAATGCACAATTTTCCTCCATCAGATGATTTGATGCACAAAAACATGACAAAATCATTCAACATTATTCTCACTTTAATGGAGCTATATGTAATATTTCTACTTTCAAATTTAAATATGACACAAAATTCTGATGAAAGTGTTGTGAATAAAGAGTGCTGAGGCTCTGGCAAAGACGCCAATGTATTGGATTGTAGACATATGAAGTGACTTTATTTAATACTGATGGGCCGGGAGATTTATGTGACCACTGGAGTCACAGAAGTCCAGTTTCCGGCACCAGTTATTAGAACTGGAGAAGTGTCTTGGATGAGAGATGAAATGTTTTCAAAAGAGCTAAACCAGTCCAGTTGAACCGAGAAGAACTATCAAGAAGAGTGATGACCTGGGCAAATGAGAACTTACAGAGATGTGACCACTAGAGGCAGTAATGAGTCACACTGGTCATACTGGTGTTTGTTTTACTCACCATGGGAGAATGACAGCGTCAGAAAGTGACCTGATGGGAGGAGGAACACCTGTGAGAAGGAATTTGATGCTGAAATCCCAGCCTGTTTACAGAGGTATAGAGTTATTATGGGGTGTTATTATCTTTGCTGAGTTTCCGTTTGTCGATCCATGGTTCAGACTAAACTGTGACAGTTCTGACTTTGGACGATTCCAAATATATCTTTAGTGCAGCTACAGACAACAGAAAAAAGCAGGTGATTTATGGTTTTACTGTGTCTGTTTCCTGTCTAAAAACAGAGCTAAGCTAACACAGCTATAATGTAAACTATCAGCTGATGCAGCAAATGAAGATTATAAGACAGAGTGTGATTGTCAAAATAAGGCTATGACTTTGGAGAAGAAAACTTAATGACGCTATAACACAGACGTATTCAGGGTTATGTCTGTGGATACATAGCATTGATTCATCGGTGGTTGTGGAAGTACTAAAGCTGTGTTTCCAGTACATGGTACCAGGCAGAGTCCTGCATGGGTCAAATTTTCACAAACCACACCCACCTGAACCTGTCATACTTCATCCTGAACCCGAACCATTAACCGACAGATTTTAAATTTTGGTTCCACACCTGAACCGAACCGCTATAAATAGACCTGAAACGCGAACTGTACCCATGATGATTCCTGGGAATGTGCGAGTACAGACAAAATCATATATCCGATTTTACTTTTTATCTTTGAAAAGGGTGTTTACATTTCATTACAACATAGACTTTTATATTAGTACAATACTTATTTTTTGGAGGCGTTTTGTAAACCGCAGATTAGACCTGCGCTCTGGTTCTTCCAATCCGACCTGAGCTGACATCTGACACAGTGCAACATTTTTCACCGGTTTCATTATTTTTTACAGGTTTTTTACGGGTCACTTGTGGGTACCCGAACCTGTGCAGGTCTCTGGTACCAGGTGCTATTCCTGGAGACAGTTTCTATTACAGGATACTACCAACTTTATAGTATGGTCGTCATCACTATGCTGTGTGAGTGACTGGGTAACTTAATGGTTCACATCACTGACTTTGATGTGGAAGGTTGCTGGTTCAAATCCCAGGTGGGCCCTTCACACTATACATGCCTATAGCTTGTAAGTCGCTTTGGATGAAAGTGTCAGCCAACTGTAATGTGCGTAACTTCGGTGACGCCTGTTCAGAGAGTTGCTGATAAACTCCCTTGTTACCCCGTCAAACTCATGCTCAATCTTTTCATCAGCCACCAAGAACAGAAATGTGTGAAGGTCCTCGACAGACCACGGAGTTGTTTTGGGGGTTGTCATCATGGATCACCCTACCGGTATATACTGTAAACTTCAGAATCATTTTTTTTTTTAATGGTAGGTCGCACATTGATGACACAATGACAACTTCATGACCCTGTGTTTACACATCACATTTTAATATCTCTTCACCCGTTTTGGAACCTTGGCTGAGCAGGTACTAAAATAGTACTGGGTACCATTTTACAGGTTCTTTTACGTAATGGAAACACAAAAAGGCAGAGTCGGGTGGGGCTGGTACCACTTAGAGGAAACACGACATAAGTATCAATACTACATGTTGTGCATTTAATCTCCAACACAAAGACAAGTGTGTATCTTTAAAGCAACAATAGTCTATTAAATGTTTACTGCGTGTTTTATTATCCAAACAGAGCATTTCTGTTTTCCCTTAGACACTCTTACACTTTTACTCCGTTCAATAATCTCAATACCCCAGAGAGAACAATAAAGTTACAAGGTGAGTCTTATTAGGTGACTTTCAATTAGAATAATAAACTACTTGCGTGAAAAATAAACACAAAAAAGCAAAACATCCTTGGCCATCCTTTTTTATAACCCGGTCTATTTCTACTCTGTGGTTTGTTAAAACGTGGCCTGCTGTGTTGATATGTGTGGAAGGTTTCAATGGAGCCACTTGAAGCATATCGAAGTCAGCTCCAGTGAGACAAGGAGGAGGAATTTGGGGAGACTCCAGTCTTCCTTTTGTCACCATGTATTAATGCACAAATCATGAGCGGAGCCGAGAGCCTCGGGCAATCTTCCTGAGGAGATTCATGGTTTTTTAATCCTTCTACAAGACACTTTGCATATATTATTAATAGCAAATGGTGAGTATTACTCAACAGTTGCATGGAATAACAACTAATGTGAAGATTTGGTGGTAACGTTGTCAATCAATGCGCGCTTCTTTTTACGTAGCTGTCGATAAGTGGACTGATACGGCGGCTTAAATAAATATGTATGAGTCCTAATACGAAGCATTACTTGGAAGTTGGTTTCAAAGCACACACATAGGGACAACAGAGTGGCAGTTTTCAACCTCTTCATGTTTTAATCCACACTTTATCTCTCCTTATTTTTTTTTTTTTTTATTTTTACAGTGGCATAGTTGAAAAATGAATATTCAATACTGGGGAAAAAAAAAAAAAAAAAAGCAAACCTCTCACATCCCCCATAAAAAGCAAATTAATTACAGCAACTTTATACAAAATGAGTTATTTATAGCATTATACTGGACTAACAAAATAACATGTATGAGCATTGGCAATGTGGATCAATGTCTTTGATACAGTGACTATATACAGTGAGGGGTGTCTGATTCACCAATGTCTCAACATGTCATAAATACTGTTTGCAGCAAACTCAAAGGCCATAACGGTGATCCTTGTATTGTCTTTTTATGGTAAGTTACAGAATTAAAAAATGGAAAAAAGTTAATGACAGACAACTACTTTAGTAATAACAGCAATAATATCAATCAATATAGTATTATATAATAAATGTCAATCAATCATAATAATAAATACATATATTCTGATCAGATTTTTTAAGCAATTCATTAGAATCCCTGTTTGAAGAAGTTGAAAAGTCTGAAAACAATCTCATCAAAGTGACAGGAATTGATATAATCTGAAATTAAAAGCCATAACCAATTTTTTTTTTTTACTTTTACTAAAATTGAATACTTACACATTATTTACACGCCTTTTGGCAAAACAACATCTGGTTTGTCTCCAAATTAATTAAAAACAAAACAAAACAAAAAAAGGATTTAAATACTGTATATGCTAATATACAAATCGTAATGTCAGGGATCTCAAGATTCAACAATATTGTTCACCAATATTCACGTTAGCAAAGTATTTTACAGCATGATCACATTGAGCATAGTTGTTTAATAAAAGTCAACATAAATAATGAACCCCCACAAGGTTCCACTCACTCGGGTCAGATCTTACATCAAACCAGCAAATGAAAAGTTCCTCGTTCGAGACGGTAACTGCAAATGTACGGAAATCTTCACCGCGTATCTGACACCATTTCGCCATCGAGACTCATATTGAATCCTGAGACAAGAAGCAAAGTTGATGTGTTTTCCCTTCGTGTTAGTCCTCAGACTTTGTGCTTTAATTTTCTAACTTGTTCTCTGTTGGTACGAACAGCAGAAAAAAACAAAAACAAAACACAACCGAAGAACCTAAAAGAGGTCAAGAAATCAGGAACATACAGACAGTGCCGTGAGGGAGCTGATTTATCTGGAGACAATCATATTGATTGTGCTTCTGTGTTGAGTTTTATTAGAGCGTCTAGTCTAATTCATGATTTTATTTTTATTTTTTTCTTAACCTGTGCAGGATGAGTATGGTGGGAAAAACTCCAGGCGACATTCAAGAAAACTGTTTAATCTTCAAATAAATAATAATAATAAAAAAAATGCAATGTTTATATTTGATAAATGGAAGAGAAAAAAAAACTAATATTTGACTATAGTTGTAGCACATTGTTTTTTTTTTTTGATTCGTTATTTGATCAAATCTCCAAAACAGACAAAGAAAGAGACTAGAGAAACACTTTACTTTAGGTCCTCATTTATAAGGAACACATTGACATTCATTAAATTTTTACCACATAGTTGTAAGCAAATATGAGGCCATTTTAAGCGCGCTTTCTGTACAGTACTTCTCAGTATTTAACCTTTCCTAGATGAGTTCAGATTTTTACATATATTATCATTCATACATGTTTACTCTCCATTTTACCCAGAGCGCGACGAAACCCGATATTACATACTGTCCATTAAATGTTCTGTCGCTGCTTATAAATGCTTTAACAGGAGGACCTCAGGCAAAGTGCTGCCGTTTTAATGCGAGTGATAACAGAACTGTAAAAAGAAACAAAGTAAAGCATTTAGGCACTGTAAAACTGAAATGGACCATAGCCTTGGTTCACTCTGATTCCAAAGGCGAGAAAGCTATTTTGTCAGCAGAAACAAGCATATTCAAGCGCTCTCAGAGGGAGACAAAAGAATAAAAACAGAAGATGTGGTGAGGCTGAGGCAGATAAAAATTGCATGTCTGCTGTCAAAGGTTGTTATGAAATGACGAGGAAAAAAAGAGTAACACAAGTCTAAATGAAGTACTCTTTCTTTTCCTCTGCGTGCACGTGGTTTCCCTCAGCGTTGATGATGGCCGTGTCAGCGTCGGGAGCGTCCTCTGCTCCTTTGGCCTCGTGCGTTAGATACGTCCCTGTAGACGTACGGGGTAACAGCGAGTTATGCACCTTTTGAAGAGCCTTCGACACATGCATTTACTTCACAGTGAAATTGAAATTCAAGGCAGCTACAGGGGGGTTCTTACCTTTATGTCTGGCCAGATATCGTCCGAGAACTATTATCAAACACAAGGTGATAAAGACCACGACTGCAACGACGCCACCGATTAAAGCGTGGTCGGGTCCGTGTTGTCCTAAAGCATTAGGATCTGGATCGAGAGAGACAGAGAGATGCCGGGTTAGGTAGAACTGCGACATTACTACATTCTAGAGTGTAGAGATTTAACCCTTAAAGACCCAAACATCCAACAGCGACTGAAACCGTCTACTGATCTCAACTGTTTGATACCTGTTGATCCACTAAAGCTGGTTGTCAGTTAGGTGTCCAATTACTTTTGAGCCTCTGAAAAAGGAGGAACTATTACAATGGGTGTAATACATTTTAATTAACCCTTAAAGACCCAAACATCCAACGGCGACCGAAACCGTCTACTGATGTCAACTGTTTGATTCCTGTTGATCCACTAAAGCTGGTTGTCAGTTAGCTGTCCAATTACTTTAGAGCCTATGAAAAAGGAGGAACTATCAAAATGAATGGAATTCCTTAATATGTACTGTATACGTTTTTGATTAACCCTTAAAGACCCAAACATCCACCGGCGACCGAAACCTTCTACTGATCTAAATTGTTTGTACCTGTTGATCCATTAATTCTATCAATACATGTAAATAATTGGTGCAAAATACAGTTTATCATCTTTTCATGGTCATCAGATATGACCCGCTTGGGCGTTCAGAGGCTCTGTAGTTACTGTGGAAACACTGTCATCTTCTACAACATTGATTTGCCAGTAAAAGCCATAGACAGGGTTCTTACAGGCTTTTATGAGTTAAATTTAAGACTATTTATTAATACCTTTTTTAAGACTTCTCAGAACAGAATTTGATGCCTATTTCACAGCTGTAATGCCAAAAATTTGTGACTCCAAGAATTTAGGAAAAATTACTGAAGTGGAACCAATTATCAGACCGTCAAAATTCATCAAAAACAACGGTTATGCAGTAGAATACTAACTCCTGTGTGTGTCATGTGACTAAAACAAACAGAAAAGAAAACATGAAATATGTAAAAGCACTGTTTTTATCAGTACAATGACATAGATATTGATGTAAGAACTGAAGTGATTTTTTTTTATCAAGAAAACATGGAAAATGGAAAAATATGAGCTCTGAAATTAAACTATTATGAGCTATTTTTGTTGTTATTATATTTGTCCAAATGTACCTTTAGTTATACCAGACATTAAAATGAGCAAGAAACTGAAGAAAACAAGGGTGGTTTAATAATTTTTTCAATAAATGGAATTATTTACTCCAATGCTTTCATTCCTACCATTCAGAGTCATTTGTCACTGGAGCAAAGTTAGCGATAATTGGTTTATAATTTCAATAGAAATTGTCAGGTTGGAACAAACGGGTGCAATTTGGACATTTAACAGACACATTTAAACACATTTATGGCAACATAACTTAAGACATGTCACATTTTAAGACCCCGTGGGAACCCTGTATGGAGTTTGATCAACAACCATGGATGGAACTCTTGGATTATGTTCAGTTAATGTTATATTTTATTGAAAAAGTCACTTTTTTTTATATAACTACCCACAACTTTATTCAGATTCTTTCTGAACATTTAATGATCATTTAATTAAATACAAGAAAATACACGATTTTCACTCAAAGATGCAAAACACAGAGCATCATATTAGAATAAATGATGATAAATCACTTCAGAAAGGTTAAAAATAGAGGAGAAATTCTTGACAAAAGTAGAACTGGGTCTTTATGGGTTAATAAACAGCAAGAAAGCCCCTCCCCCCCAACCTGCAATTATCTTACTAAAAAAAATCTAGATGTAGCTTCTATAAAAAACAATCCCAAATGAGTCCTGCCATATTTAAAGCAACCTGGCGTCCTGCTACTCAAGTGGATTTATGTTATGTTATAAGTCTCTGCAACACTTATAGTCACAGTATTAGCGATGACAACATGCTGCAAGAAAAATAGCTCTCCGTGATGTTTTCATCTGCGCCCGCTACCTTTTATGTTGTTTCCTCACTTTGCAGCCACATCCTGTCGCCGAGGATCAGGTTTTTAAAATAAGTGTTATTTAACATGAGGTGTCCTGCGGGCAGAGGATGTGCTGAAGGTTTCCCAGGCAGGAGCATGCCTTTGTGTCTGTCCTGTAATAAACTGTAAGTGCTTGTGTCTTTACTGTGCACCTCGTGTGCTCTCATTATCTCAAGCTGATGAATGACTATGGCTTGAGCTCACTTTTGCAAAGTGACCCTGGGAAATGACGGCGGGGATGTTCCTACAAACCTTGTTCTACTCCTTTATTCGTGGAAATGCAAGCCTCGCTTTAACAACCTAATAGTGGGGCGTTAAAAAAAAAAAGATGAAGTTGTGAAACATGCAGTTTATTTGCATGCAGAATAAAACCACAGTTGATTTATCAGGGACTCAAACGTCAGACACTTCAGACTTTGGTAAATAATTACTGTTTTGGTACAACACTCAAAGTAACTTAATATTAGTTGCATGTCAGTGGACACAGTGACCTGTACAGGTGATTCCACTGTCAACAAGGGACAGGTGCAATTTTCCTATCACACTTGGCCGGTGAACAGAGCTCACAAAAACTGAATTAATTTGGCTGCACTGTAGTTGGACTTGTCATCTGAACGCAGCTTGCCACTTATGCTTTCACCTTTAAGTGGGAGTAAATGACCATTAGATATTTATATTACTGGAGTTTTGAGCTTAAAATTACAGATAAATACAACGACTGTCCTTATGTCAAATTGCAGAGTCGTCCTAAAATGCCTCAACTCTTCGTCTTTTCTCACACAAACTGAAAACCTACAAACACCAACAAACCAACTGTGGATCCTGTTTCCTGTCTGTCTCCATTACATACCAGTATTTGTATCCATACAAAACACAACATATTTAGTTAAATATCTGTAACAGCACAGAAATAAGTCTATTCACATACAGTCAGGTCCATAAGTATTTGGACAGTGGTATGAATTTTGTTGTTTTGCCTCCGTACAGCACCACCGTGGACTGAAATTAAATGATAACGATATGGCTGAAGTGTGGATTTTTAACCCATAAAGACCCATTGCAACTTTTATGGGGATTCCCAAATAAATTTTTCTCTGTATTGAACGTTGTTTTAATGATTTATCACCATTTATTCTAATGTATCCTCTGTATTTTGAACCCCCCCCCCATATTTAATTCACTGATCATGTTCATTAAAGCTCAAATTAAAACTGAAGGATATTATGTTGGTCTAATGTTGTAAAAGTGATGTTCTAATATTCTAAAATACATGTTTTTCTTGTATTTTTTATATATACTTGTTGTTGTTGTTGTTTTGCACTTACGGGTAAGAAACCAAATACAGTCACTTCACTGACCTAGATTCTATACATAAT
>JAPSES010000144.1:9303582-9326712 GCA_029822895.1 Maxillicosta whitleyi
GTGTCGGAGTAACGAGTCGAGCTGAGACGAGCTGGTCCCATGTAAGTGGAAAAGAACCACAGGAATACTGAGTAGAGAAGAACCGGTACCATGTAGTGGAAACGGGGTATATACGTGGGGGTGCGTTCCATAACTGCTATAACTCCCATAAACTGAAAATGAAACTTAATATGCTTTGAACATTTGACTCCTGGCTTCTAGGCCGCCCCCTACTGTTTAGTAACCCGGTCGCCCAAGTTCTCGGTCAGATTTCCTCCTGAGGGAACACTCATCATCTCCTGCTGTAGCTCAAATATTAGTGTTTCTGCTGCGGCTGCTCTTACATCTGTGCCGCGTGAGTCAACCTAACTTGAAATGACTTTAGCACGATTGGTTCAGTGCGGCACTACTTAATTAAGATTGGCTGTTCTTATGTCTGTCAAAACATGGATGAATTAATTCTATTAAAATTATATCGAGCATGTTTCATATTTCTATCGAGGAACAGTTATTTCGTAGTATATATTGTTATCGTTTTATCGCCCAGCCCTAGGCTATTGTATTCTAAAATTACTAATATCTCCCAATATATTGATCTTATCAACTTGCTGTTTTTGCTAGTCTGTTCATACATAAGTGTGACAAACTGCAACATTTGGATTTGATGTGAATCCTGTGACAAACATACACACATGTACACAGAGGTCACATGGCTTTTATAATATAGATGACTAGGTAATACTAGTCGCATTAGAATAGAGTTTAAGACACGAAACAAAAAAAAAAAAAAAAAACAAAAATCAGTTTTTGATAGATTGAAATGAATCAACAAGGTCTTTGATATATGGAGGGGCTACATTATTTGACAAATATTAATTGACCAGATAATTTTCCAATCAAAGCAGTTGTACTAAAGATTGTAAAGAAACATCTAGTTTTATGTCAAACAGCTGAATGGACTGCATCTCTTGTAAAATATGATGCACGTTACCAACATCAAAACCGACGCCAACTTGATACATTTTACATTAATCTTCGAGAGTAAGATGAAAAATTATCCAAACAGGTGAAAATCACCACAGACTGGTCATGTGGAAACGGCAGAGACATTTTTGGTGAATGTGAACAGACTGTGCAGAGACGGTAACGATCACATCACCTCTGACTTTTGGACGTGTAGTTTTTATATACACTTATTTTTAGCTTTACCACAAATGACTTGGAAGATGATCTTTTACATTGACAGACATGATATGTGTAAATGATAGCACAGTTAAAATGGGACCAATGTCTCTCACCACTGACTGTAATAAAATCTTTCCGAAATAACACTTACAACAACCTTAAATATATCAAAATAATCTATCTGATTTCAAGTGTGTTAGCAATAATGATTTCTGTTACAGAGATTTTACTGATAACATTTTATATTATTTTTTTTTATAAGCCACAACTACACAAACATCCGTAAAGTTGGAATAATTTTCTTTTCAGACACATTTTTCTTTTTTTTTTCTTATTTATATACAAAATGACCTTTGACCAAGCACAATAATTACAAACCGAGTCCCGGTAATTTAATGAGAAAAGGTAAGAATATTCTGTTCCAACAATATTTTTTCTATTTTCGATGGGTATTTCATGCTCTATTAAATGCAGTACATGTGATTAATTTCTTTACAGTGAATTCAAAACCTAGCGATATATACTTAACTTTATAATTAGAATCGATATGAGACAGCCTACACATCCCTGCCGTGGTCAGGTACTGAAATGTGGACGGCTCCGCTACAGTCCAACAGCAACAATTGGACAGCTTCCAATGACAGCAGAAACACTGGCCGTAAGCCAGGCAAATCATGGAGCTGCTAAACCCCGGCCGGTGGAACAATACGTGAATATGAGCACAAAGGAATGCAGCAGCTGAATGACTTGACAGTAATGATGTCTCCAAGAGGGTACAAGTGGTAACAGAGAGTACAATACTGTGTGAAATCCACACCACATGCTTACCTTGGACCTCCTTGTCATTTCGGAACCACCGGATGTTGGCAGCTGGTTTGCTTCCCGATGTGGTGCATGTCAGGGTGATTACTTCCCCCTCCATGGCAGGCCTGGTGAATCCCGTGATCTCTGGTCGTGTTGGCACCCCTACGAGAAACATAAAAGAACATGTCATAACATTTTCAATGCACACAATCAGATTATTGACTGAGGTTCCACTGCTGTGTTTGCTTCACCCATAAAGACCCAGTGTCACTATTGAGGCAATTCCCAAATATTTTTTTCTCATATTTATCTAAATTCACTTTTATTATTAGTCTGTGGTTCATTTATTTGTGTATTTGGGCCCTAATAGTTCATAAAGTTGGAATATGAACCTTCCAGCTGCCGCAAAACTATCTTTATATTCATTTCGACAAAAATCAAGTGATTTATATAACCTGTTTTAACTAGTTACATCACGACATTTGCACATATAAGGTCAAGACTTCCGATGAACATTTCTCTGAGTACGACATAATTGTTTGTCAGCAGCAGTGGTTGTAGTAAAAACTGAAAATTTGTTCGAACTAAACCTAAACTGTTCAGTTGTTGGTTGAACAGGACAGAGAAGCACAGTCAATAACCTGGAGGGGGCGGGGCCTGAAGTAGCTCATGTGCATTTAAAGGGCCAGCGCTCAAAACCACCTTTCTGGTGTCATTACTCAGAAATATTGTTGAAGATGAACCTGTGGAGTTGAATTAATGAATTCAGAACCAAGCAGAGCATTTACAGTTTATGTAGAACAGGAAAATATTTGAAAATGTATAATTCCATTAAAACAAAAGGCAAAATATCACTCGTTTAAGCGATTCATAAATATTTATTGTAATACTGTCCTCCGTATTTTGCATTTTCCACTGTAAATTATCTATTTTCGTGTATTTAATTTTCTATATGTAATTTAGATCTCCATGAAAGCGCAAAGTAAATTCAAACGTTATTACATCAAAACACAGAAACCTGAAGAAAAGGTGACTTTTTCCCAGCAGATCTATCAAGAAATTAATGAAAAACCAGGTGTTTCCGTTCAGTGTCATTGATCCAACTCCAAGGGTTTTACTGGTGAATCAATGTTGTAGAAAATGACAGTGTTTCCACGGTAACTACGGTGCCTTTGAACATCCATCTCTGATGACCATGAAAAGATGACAAACTGTATTGTATACCAGTTATTTACATGTATTAATAGGACTATTGGATCATAAATATATTAAACATTTTACATCAGTAGATGGTTTTGTTCACTGGTAAATGTTTGGTTGTTTATGGGTTAAAAATACGTCTCTTTTTTTTTTCACAGACACAGAAATGATAAACAAAAATGAACTGTGGTGTCACTGGAAATGGTTTATGAAATCCAGAATTATTGCCACTGCGTTTTCTTTTCTGACTTGAGATGCCTAATGAATGTCACATTACTAAAACATGAGTCTAAATGAATGTATTATAAGTGCTAGCCCTGTGTGGGGATTGACTTTTATTTTTTTTTCTGCACCTGTCTGTCGTGGGAAGTATTTATTTATTTATTTATTTTTGGTGGCTGCCTTCACCGGCAGGAAAATTAAATATAGCAGCATGCAGGCTTGACTGTGATGCTTTAGTCTAGCAGAAAAGGGTAAGATGTAATGTAAAAATGTTATTCCTTTACTATGTACCAAGCGCCTAGTGATGAAAAGCAGCACAGTGCAATTCAAATGAGCTGCTATTTATGCTGTCAGGACATGAAGAATTAGCCAGAGGTAAGTGGGCTGTGGAGAGACCGGGCCAAAACCCACGTACTCACCTAGAACAGTGAGGAAGGCCTTGGTGGTCTTGACAGGCATGGTGAAGAGCGAGCAGGTGTACTGGCCCTCGTCTGACAGGCTGACGTCACCGATTCTGATGGTGAGCTCCTGCCACGAGGCTCGCACCAGCTCGATTCTGTTGTCCCTCAGAGCTGCAGAAATAAAGAAGACGGAAAAATAAAATGCACCGGTCGATGCCTGCAATTCAGCGGCAATTAGCTTGTACGGTCTAATTCCGACGACCTTCATCGGAATACACACTGCTGTTTCAGGTAGATGTTTGCACGGCGGACTGTCGCCTGAAATATTTTCCTTACATTTGCATTCATGGCTGACGGTCTTTTTCACAGTTGGTGAGAATAGAAATGGCGTCGGCAGGATCCACTGAAGCGTAGCGGCAGAAAAAAGCTTATAGTCCAAGATTACAATATTTATGTAGGTAATAACTTACATTCCAGGTATTGATTTACACTCACTTTACTGCTTTTAGCAAATGGCGCTTCTTGTGACATTTCTCCATTTAATGTTGGCTGCAAAACATTACTCTGGCTTTGTACAGAGCCACTTAACCTATAGCTACAGTGAAAAATTATCACACGGACACAAGGTCAGAGGGAAAATGCATATATTACTGTCTAACTTTAAGTCATATTGTGTGGAGAAGCTGCAACCACGTATTACAAATGTCAGTGAATCATTTTAAAAAGAAAAAAGATCACATAAAGGCTCAAATTAATAGTGCAAAGTACTTGAATTTGCATGCATTTGTTAAAATGTGAACTGTATTACTTTAGAATTTGAGGTACTTTTGAAAACCTAATGTAACTGCTGCGTTAAAAGTGCACTGTGTAGGATTTAGGGTGGTCCACTTACAGTAATGAAATATGCAGTGGTACTCATGAGGTGTTTCTATAAATATATTTACTGTGCAATTTAAAAAATATATATTGCATTGGACTATGTTTATAGACGCAGGGGAAAAAAATAACAACTTTGGAACAAATTTTACAAAAATAGTGATGATTTTTGCTGTTTTTGCCAAACAGGAAATACACATAGAGGGAATGGAAAGACATTTTTGATCAAATAAATATTTATCTCAGAGAACCGATGAACAATATATTCTCTTTGAAGATATTCTGATAAAGTGTGAAAGCATATCTTGTACAACACCCACCAAAATAATTCCATCTGTAAAAAGACAAAACAGCCAATTGAGATGAAAAACATAGAAAACGATTTTCTACTGTGTGCCTACAGACAACAAAATACAATCTACAAAACAAATTATGGATATAATATGAAATAATATAATCATTTCTATTGTCATTTGTACTGTTAACATTTGCTTGACATTTTCTGGAAACAGCAGTGAGTAAAGTGAGGGTTATTGAGTTAGTTGTAATTTGCAACCTCACCACAAGATGCCACTAAATCTCACTAAAGGTTGACCCATAGAAGGTTTTTAACTTATTTATTTATTTAACTGTAGTGACTGGGTAGGTTAAGGGTCAACGCCATTGACTTTGGTGCAGAAGATTGCCATTGTGAGACCCAGGTGATCCCTTGGGAAAGTTCCTTTAGCCACAAGGGGGTGCGAACCTCATTGTACTGGTTCCAAACTCGGTTGTGTCAGGAAGGGCATCCAACGTAGGAACCTGTACCAAATTAACATGCAAATGTGATTTGCTGTGGCGACGCCGGAAGGGAAAAGCCAAAAGGAGGAACTAACTATTAACTAAATACTAACTACTAAAAAAAGATATCCCTGGAGAATAGAATTTAAAAAAGACTTGGCAGATCAGTTCATAAAAAATTCCTAAATCATGATTCACAACCAGACGAAAAAAAAATTATACAATTGATTAACCGATTCATCAGATGATATCATCTTTACACTTTCCCCAAATCTAGACACTAGAAAAACATTAAATATGCATGTAATTAACCCTCATGGGATTTTACAAACCTGATGACTGTTAAACCGAACATTAAAGTCAAAATAATATAAAACCAGAGTAGAAAAAAAATTGGAATAACGCATCATCAAATTGAAAATCATTAATCAATCATCAATAAATGTTGAACTAAACATCAAACCTTTAAAAATGTAGTTGAGACTCTTTTTTTTTTTTCCACATTTCCAGTTTGTGTAATAAAGTGTAATTTTAGTCAAATTAGAATCAACTTTGTGCAACACCAACAGTTTTTTAAAATGTTATATTAGCAATGATTAATTGCTTATCAATAAATCTCATATAAATATCTATAGATTAAAGTAAAAAAAAAAAAAATCATTAGCAAATGTTAAAAAGAGCTGCTATTGCAACCAAAAATGCATGTTAATACAACACAAACCCTATCACTATCAGCAGGATTCAGACTTTAAAATAAAATAAAAGCATCTTTCATGTGTCATTATTTCAGGTTTAAGCCTCTCTTGCTGCTATAATGCAAAGACACTGTCTTCCAATGAATATGCTACGCATCCTTACACATTACTACCTCCTTTTCAAGCTGAACATTCTTTAATTTAGAGCAATCTCAACTCTGGATTGCCCTGCACAAATCTGGCAAAATGCACCAGAAGTAGATTCTGATTAAGATTTAATCAACGAGGCAAATGTAAAGCGGTGCATTTTCAGATAAAGAAGATATCTGTATGAGCGTCATTAATCACTTGCATTGTTCCCGTTCGATTTAAGAGATAAACACGCAAGAAACATGTGATATACAATTAAATTAGGATGGCTGAAAGGGTTTAGATTACATAGATGTGGGTCATTATCAACAACGCTGTTCCTCAGTTACACCATATTTTGGTGATCATTATCTTATAACCACACACTAGCAAAAAAACAAAAAAAAAAAAACAGTGGGAGTGAAGATATTAATGGTCCTAAGGAGTTTCTAGTCTGTGTTATTCAAGAATAAAGAGTGTAAATAAAAGCAATCTTCAAGCCAGAATTAAAATTTAATAAGAAGCTGTGTCATCAGAGAGCGCCGGCTTATTAGCGACTACAGAGTTTTCTACAAACATTTGATAGTCTTACTGTAGCAAAGCACATTCTGAAACAAAGCTGTGCGATGTTCTTTGTAGTTAAGCATCCACACTACAGAGGTTGAAAATGCCCAGAGGCACAGGCAGAAAACAACAAACCCTCTGGTGGATGGATGCATTGGAGAGGTGATGGGGTCTAAGCAAACATCGCACAGGAACTCAAAAGATGTGAAAGTACAGGCAGGGAGGATCAAAGCTGTGGACAAGATGACATACTGACATACTGTACATCCCCTGGCCCATATCCCTCTATCTCTGCAGCACACAGAGAGAAGACAGCGAGGAACAGGCAGACTTTTCTTCTTCTTAACCCCCCGTTCCTTGAAGCACAAACATCTCTGAGATGCCGATAAATGCTCTGGCTGTTTTCTAAGAAGGATTTGCTCTGGGAAAACTGACACGTTTCGCTTATTTTAACCCAAATCTCGGAACGTAAAGTGTGCTAAATTTGTTCACGGCAACTGCTGTGTCTTTTTTTTTTTTTTTTTCCCAGAACATTACATAGAACACACAAACCCACACAAACCGTTTTTTTCCACCATCCCATCCATCCGAGTGGTGGACGTTTAGGCTCAAGCTATTATTGTTTTTTAATAAAAGTACCGTGAATTCCATCTGACAGCAGCAGCCGAGAGCAGTAAATAAATGCAGCAAAGACAAAAGACATTTTAAAGTGAAATTCAAGGACAAACCACCCTTCATTTTCTTTGCTGGATCTCCTGAACGATGCCACATTACCTTCAGAATAGATTTGGCTCTAAATGTCAGTAGATTTGAAAAACCCATGACTGAGAAACAACGTCCTGTTAAAAAACAGATGGATTTGACTGATGTATTTTTGTTGGCCTGCCTCTGGCATTACACAGCATGGGTCAATGACATATTGATAGAATGGGATGTACAAAGGTTTGAATAACCCAAAGACAAGTGTTATCTATTACTCAAACAGTATATGACCAGGAGACCATACCACTAGAATCAAATCCAGACTAAGGACCTACATCGTGGGGAGATCCGTCACAATCAGACCCAAATGCCAGTGGCTGACAAAGCTTTTTTCCAGGTACTTTAGGAAATCAATGTGATGAAAAGGTTCATTTCCCCCAAACCCTAGATAGCTCCTGTGTAGTTCATTCTGCTTAGAAGGAAGCATATGAGTGTAAATCTGCACCCTGACCTTGTGTATGTTCCAGCCTTGCAGCATGGCAGCTTAATGTGCAATACATCTCCGCTGATGGAGGCCTTACCAAGGCTGTCTAAAATCAGTAAAACTGACAACGCAGTACCCCCTCAGGGTACCGGATGGTGTTTCTACGACCGTTTGATGCAAAGTAATGTTTGCATGCTTCCCTGACAGTCGTTTGCACCATCAACCATGTCATGATACTGGTCTGAGGTCTTGTGACAGATATATATACATGTGGTCAGATGTAATTTTAATGACTTGGATCTGTTTGGTACAAAGCTTATATATAATGGAAACGAACCTATTCCAACCTGGGCTTTTGTTCTTCCATCCGGTAGTAACTTATTTAACTCATGAAGACCCAAACATCCACTGGCGACCAAAACCATCTCCTGATCTAAAATATCAAATCGTTTCTGAACCACTAATCCTATCAATCCATGTAAATAATTGATGTAAAATACAGTTTGTCATCTTTTCATGCTCATCAGATATGACCCATTTGGATGTTCAGAGGTTCCGTAGTTACCGTGGAAACACAGTCACTTCTATGACATTAATTAACCAATAAAACCCATGGAATTGGATCAATGACAGTCACTTTTTCTTCAGTTTTCTGTGTTTTTGTTATAATAACCCTCAATTTTAATCTAAGCTTCTATGAATGTCGACATGATCAGTGAATTAAATGAAGGATAATACATGGATTTCATTGAAAAAAAAAAGCATCATTAATAAAAGGTGAGATCTATCAGTTACCAAGTAAATTTTCTCTCGATTGAGCCTTTCTTAAGTAATTTATCACCATTCATCATAATATTCTACTCTACATTTTGCATTTTTTATTGAAAATCAGGTAGTTTGCTGTATTTAATTTACTGATCATGGAATTTAATCATCATGCTGAGATTTCATTTGAGGATAGAACAGAAACATCCAAACTGAAGAAAAAGTTGTTTTTCCAGTAAAATCTATCATTAACTGAACATAAAAACAAGTGTTTCCATCCACTGTCATTGATCCAACTCCATGGGTTTTACTGGTGAATCAATGTTGTAGAAGATGATGGCGTTTCCACGGTAACTACAGAGCCTCTGAACATCCAAACGGGTCATATCTGATGACCATGAACAGACGACAAACTGTATTTTACACCAATTATTTACATGTATTGATAGAATTAGTGGATCAACACATATGAAACATTTTAGATCAGTAGATGCTTTTGGTCGCCAGTGGATATTTGGGTCTTTATGGCTTACACAGGTCACAAACAGGATGGTGCACAGTTAATGTGAAAAAAAAAGAAGCTGACATCCTTCTTAGTAGTAACTACTTTAGCTCCGTTCTCAGATAAAACTAGAAGCAGAGGAACTGGAAGTCCACTTATCACGTTGCATTCGTTTCTCCACTCCACTGAGCAGCAGACAGATGTTAACCAATGTTTCTAATCCAAAACGATGAAGTACCTCCTGACAGTCCAGATAGAAAAGGACATTTTTACAGCTATCCATTAGTTTTGGAAGCAAGCCCGTGGCTCTCGCATTTGGCCAAATATGTTACATTTGGAATGCGTGCTGCCTATTTTTGCATGGCATGTAACCACTCTAAACCAGTACTGGAATGTGAAAGCACTACAGTGGCCGTCCTTCAGTGAGAACACAGGGTCCTGCCTCCTCTCTCCAACCCCCCCTCCCCCCCTCCCCTCCTGATGCTGTCCAGCCAGGGGCGCCACTCTTTGCAATTAGAGTGTGTTTGCTGCTGGCTGTGCTTGCTCATTGACTGTGTGGGTGATTCTGGATGCGATCCAAGGCTACTAGTGCAAGCATGGAGCTCTTTCCCACCACACATGTGGCTGCAATTAAGAAAAGGAAAGGGCCTTGTTCCAGAGGGCCATTGTTACTGCCCGCACTCTTAAGAGATCCCACAGAGCAGATGCTACTCAAAATGGACTCATTTTCAGAGCTTAAGGGAGGGAAGGAAAGGAGGAAGTCTCTGAGCAGCCATGCTATGTGTCCTCTTCAAGTGATGAATAATGAAGCTGAATATAATTTTGTCCATTCATTTTTCAGTCTAGTGACATCAATTTGATTGTACACTGTGGATTTTTTTTTTTTTTTTCCAGAATCCGTTAAATTTCTTTTCATTTAATTTGGATTTATTCCATTTTAGAAAGTGTCATCGCATTAATCTGGTTGGATTAGTTTTACCGTTTGCAGAATTTGTAAAGTACATATCAACATATGCACAAAATGAATTACAACTTTTTCTGAGTGGTCCTCAAACCTCTCGAGGAATTTAAATACTACATTATCGTCATTACTCTGAAGACCTTATACATTATACATGAGAGTGCGCTGTGGCACTGAGCTTACTTAGGGTATTACATGTAAGAGCAGCTGTTCACATAAGTGATAAGAGTATTGTGTAAAGTGCCATAAAGGTAGAGTCACATTTCATTGAAGTTGGAGGTAACGGAATACACTTAAAAGCCCATTAGTCCCTGAAGCAAGACATAAGCTGTGGCCATGAGACCTTTTCTCCATTTTGTTGCCGAGAAAAAACAGCAACTGAAAAGTAAACAAAAATGCTTGTAAGACCAAAAAATATGGCTTAAGGCTTGTCAGAAAAATTTCACCTCATCTTTTTTTTTTAGGTGATTTTTTCCCCCCCAAGATTATAAAAGAAAATGCGCCAACTAGTCATCTTGTTTATCAATTCTAAAATTCGGTATAAAATTCAGCTTTGTGGTATGTTTTAACACAAAATACCTTGACCTTTCCTTTCTCCTTTTTATTTTCTTATGTTTTACACTTACACCACCAGTTGTCTAAGCTTCTTATGAAGTCTGTTTCTGATTGAAGATAAAACACGTTTCAAGATTCAAGTCAGATGTAGACTAATGTTATGAAGCAAGTTTGGAATCACTTTGGTTGGATTTCCAAAGTAAATATTTACTCAGATAAAAGAAAAGCTATTTTTCAGATAGAACACATTTTTATATGAATTTTTTATGTAAGAAATCACACGTAACACGGTAGAAAAACCACAAAATTGACATGCTACTATTTTTCTTACTACTATTTTTTTTTTAATTCTCTCACAGGTACATTTTAGGAAATGAACCAGTTATGCAAGATAGAGTGTTTCACCAAAATGGCCACTGTTGCAAAATCACTTTAATTATTGTGTGTTTAAATGGGCAGGTTGTGCATGTAATGTGAGTGGACACAACGAGTTACGCGCAAAACCTGGAATGAGACTGTAGATTGATGGAAAACCTATATGTCTAGATTAGAAAAACCACTAAGATTGATACATTTAACACAATGTCTTTATTTATAATGCTATATAAGACCATTTCAAGCCACGTTTTCCAGATCAAATCTACTGACACCAAAAGGTAGCTTTTTATGTCCAAATTTTGGTGCTATTTTGGCCCCAATATTTGAGCAAAAATTCCTTAGTTTTGGGATGGCTCAGAGCAAGAGTATAATTTTTTATTTTTTGCATTTATCTGAGGTCATCATTAGGTACATTGTGGTGGAAAATACATCTACATTTCTGTGTCTAAAAAGCTGGTAAAATGTCAGATCCCAAAATGAACCCAGTTTCGTAGAAGCACCCAGATGTATTTTCAACACAGAGACCGGACTTAAGTATGTCCATGACTTTCGCTTACAATATAAAATTTTGTGTCTGTTTACTAGAATGGGGGTTTAAACTGGCTTTCATTGGTGCTCACTCCTGTAATTGCATACTTGGTAATTATCCTTCATTCTCTCAACCTAATGAGTGTTTTAATGCTCACATTAGAGCATTCATTTAGCACATAACAGCATTTTGATTACTACAACCCAATTAAGATCAATTTTGCTTTGTGACCTTTATGATCCAGGCCGAATGCCCCAATTAAATGTCATGAATGATGAACCATAAACTTCTGCGAGATGGAATTGAGACAGGAAAAATTAATGCAGAATTTGACACGGCAAGTAAGTATATGCTATATGTAACGCCATCGCCGACACCATGAGCACATGCTGTAGATCAAATGAGTAATTTGTTATCTGTCTTGGCATGCAACCTGCAGTAGCTTCCCATTAATTGCATTATTCATATTCACCGTGTTTGACAAAAGATTCTGCTCCCATCCTGCATGCCTCCAGGAATGTCATTACCATTCTCTACAGCATCACTACTTAGGTTTTATCCTTTTCCCAGAGAAGCCAAAAGTGGAGTAAATCATAATGAGACAGCAAAGGACAGCTCTGTTCTCATTTGTTCTGTTCAGTAATAATAATAATTCACAACCCCGGCAACATATGAAAGGAATAATTCCACTAAAGACATATGGTCTGAATCGATTTCTTCATTGTGGCAGGCTACCACAGAGCGGCTCCCTTCAACAGTCCTCGCTAATTGGCCTAATGTATGAATTACGTGTTGGCCTGGCTATTAACGTGATCTATCTTTGTTGTTGCAGGTCTGGGGCGCTTGTGCATTGGAATCTGCATGCTGGTCTTTGCCATAGTGTCTGAAGCCTTTGAGGTGGCAACAATCAACCAAGACTCAGATATACATAATGAATGAGGAAGAGCATGCCAAGGAGCCAGCTGGCACGGTATAAGAGGAGGGCTCTGTTCGGCTTTAGACAAATGTGCAGAGGCAGTCCAAACCATATGGATCAGCTTTGGGAATCCAGCAAGGTTAACACTCTCTTGGAGCGGCACAAGGTTTGACTGAGCCTCTTAGGGGAGAGGTAGAGATAGAAGTCCTTCTTATCGCCAATGATACATTAAGCTATTGAGCTGTCACTGTCCACCATTCCCTTCCCACCTGTAACCACATCTCTTATCTACCCTCCAGGCCTGTGATGAGAAGTGACATTGCTGTGTAGACAAATTGTAGGTCACAATTTGAAGGATGCACTGCTGGGATTTTGTTTTACCCTACCTCTCTAAGCACTGTCAGTAGCTTTAAGATATAATAACTCAAAACAGGATCCTTCTTCTGGTGTGAAATCGAATTAACAGAAGGTTAATTACGCCGCTCTTGACAGTAAGAGGAATTACACTATTGCCGTTTATCTCAAATTGACCTTTGTTTGCATTTTGTAGTGGTGACCTTTCAGTGTCACATTAATGAATGAATGTTTGCCGTTGCATCCTATGTCCAAATAAGACTTCTATTTTGGAGTGTCCATCAGCACATAGGTAAGAAGAGATAAATGGACAATGAGCATGCACATGAAAACGCCTAATATGCAAATTCTGGTAAAAAAAATAGTCTGACATTAATATTTTTCTGGATTGGCTTTAGCTTTAATTATTATGAGTTGTTTCCATGAGTTTATGCCAAACCACAAAATTTATTTCTATTATTTTATGGATATATGACTTTGCTGAACCTTAACTTGACCAATTGAATCATAGCACTACCCCTACAGAGACTTGTACTTCAGACACTAGGAATGATGGGTAATCACTTCATCCACCTCTTTTGTCACTCTGAAACAGGGTCAAACTGGACTCATCAGACCACATGTCCATTCTTTATGCTCTCTACGAACTGATAATGATTTAAGAAATGAGGCTCTATTTACTGCATCAGTTAGAAAATTTGCTAGATTGAAACACATTATTCCCTGCAGTAATTATCCAAAGGATAAATGGAAGGATCTTGCTAATTACTTCAGTTAAAACCAGGTGGTGGCTGTTTTTCAGATGGACAGTGTGTTTCATGAAGGCTAGAAACTGAAACATGACATGGTTATGAAATGATTTACCTTGTTTATGTGACAGATGCTGCTATTGTGTCTGAAAACACTGTGATCGTCAAACCTCTTTAGTTTAGAGGAACTGAGTCACCCCCACATCAAAACACTGCCCCCACAGGCTTGTACTGCAGGCACTAGGAATGATGGGTAATCCCTTCATCTGCCTCTCCTCAGGGTCGATCTGGACTCATCAGACCACATGACCCATTTCCATTGAAACACAGTTCAAACATTATTGTTTCTATAAAATGATGGTTGTTTAAAGACTTTCATCACCAATTTATCATCAAATCTGTAAAGCCTGAGTCACAGCCCATCTATCACAAATCCATCCATCCAAGTCTTTCTGTGATTACACAACTAAATCTCTTCCCTGATGGTGAACGATTTCTTTTTTTTTTTTTTTCTTCAACTTGTCTTGTCCAGCATCATAGCAGCAGATTGTTCATCTGGCTGCTTTTGGAAGATGATAAAATTTGCTTTGCCAAGGGAAACTTCGTGAAGTGTATGAGGCTCCCCTTGATATTTTACTGTCTTTATTATGAGATTTGTTGAACCACATTTTGATGCCGGCCCTGACATGAAGAGACAGGAGGGAGGAAGGAGTGAAGGGGGGAGGGGAAAAAGGTGGAGGAGACTGTCACAATAGAATATCAATAATACCAACAACAACCGTAGTGATAATTACACTGGGAACAATGACTACAACCAGAACTGAGTAAACTGGACAAAGAAAGAAATTGCAATGAGATGAAGTAAATGACAGCTGATAGATGAGAGCAGGAAACTTGAACCAAATGTCATAAACAACAACAGTACAATTAACATAAATAATACTAGTTACAAATCTACACAACAGCAGTTGTTCACATGAATCTGCTGCAACAGAGTGACTGCATGAAAGTAAAAAGAGGACAAAACAAAATAAAAACACTGAGGTGAACACAACCATGCAAATACAACCATACTCCGTACTCCCTCCAAGGACCAGGGGCCAGCAAAGTGGGCCGCAAGGCTCAGCCAACGAGCGGACAACAAAGAGGAGGGGGTCCAATCCACCCCCCGAAGGGTGACACTGCACCTACCCTGAAGATACCTCAGAATGGTCCCAGGTGGAGGTTCTCAGCAGCCAAGCAGCGTCCCCAGGGGGCCATGAACGCCAGCCGCTGCCCCCCCACTGGGGGCTCGTCACCCAGGGGCAGACAAGGCGGCACAGGCCCCCAAAGCCACCACCACCCCTCCCCAAGAAGGTGAACAATTTTTAAGTATACTCCACCATAACCAATCCATTTGTTTACAAAAAAATTGTTGTGTGAGAAGTGGAGCTCCATGCAGTTGCTGTAGCAAGAGACAATGAAGTAATTTCTGTGTTTGTTGCCACTGTGATCATAAAGGGGCATGAATCTCCACTTCCCACAATATAAGTTGCGACAAATTTCCGAAAATGCTCAGGTGACCTACTGGCTCTGTTTGTAAACAAATGGATTATTTATGGTGGAGTGCACTTAGAAATGGTTCACCATGAGGGAAGAGATTTAGGTGCATAATCACAGAAAGACTTAGAGATTGGTGATACTTAGGCTATGACTCAGGTTTTACAGATTTGATGAAAAATTGGTGGGGAAAGTCATACGCAGCTTTAAAGAATGAGAAGCTACTCACTGAGCTGAAAAATACTAGTCACTGCATGAATTATCTAGAAGACAGACTTTAATCATTTGCTTAGTTAAATCCAGGTGGCCACTGTTTTTTTGGACATGTGTATCATAAAAGCTAGAAACTGCCTGATGACATGTTGGAATGAAATGCATGAAATCATCCATCACCTGTTCTTTACCATAATTGTTGCTGTTGTGTATGAAGGTAAGGCATTAAGGTCTTGAAACTGCCATTAATTTAGCGAAATGAGTGAGAATTAGACTCTGGATTCTATGCACTGCAAAAAAGTGCCCTGTAAGAAATAACCCTAATATTCCTAAATCTGATCCAACTGGCTCATATTGAAAGAAAGAAAAAATTGTGACTAGAATTCTTAAAACAAGCAAAAAACAATCAACTAAAAAAATCACAACACGCCTTAAAACTAGACAAAAATACCAGAATTTTTGCAAACAGTGCTTAGTACAAGAAATAAAATTAACTTGATATCAGTTGGAAAATCCTATGAAAAATTGTGTGTGTGTGGCATGCCCCCCCCCCCCCATATAGATGAAAAATAAGACAAATGTTGTAGACTTGTAGGCTTTTTTCATTTTCTTAGAAATAATTTTTTGCAGTGTGGCATGAGTGTGTGAATGAGTGTTAGAATGTCTTGTTCCATCACCTGCCTAGGAACTGCAGATGAAAAGTGGTTATTTGTACCAATTCTGGCATATTTACATGGGTGTATTTTCTTTATACAGCAATGTTCATAATTATGCATGGTCCTTATCAAATAAACTAGTAAATAAAAAAATAAAATAAAGATACTTTACCATGATCTACAGATTGAAGAAAGTTGCTTTAATTCCAGATGATGCCTATATTTTACCCAGGCTCATTGTATTCATCCATTCACTGTGGAATTTCCATGAAAACAAGAATGGGTCAAAAATTTGATCTAGAGGAGAAGAGTTTTGTTCTTGCACCAATTTGACTTTGGCGTAGAAGAACAAAAAAAAAAAAAAAAAAAAAAAAAAAAAGCTTGACTATGATAGAACATGCTAAAACCTGGCACAACATCATAGTTTGGGTTAAAACAGATCATTTCACAGCACTATCACTGTGTCAGAGCGCCTTTCTGCTAGAACACTTTTCACTTCTAATGCAACACTAGGCTTATATATCACTGAGGTAAATGCTTATATATCACTGAGGTAAATGCTTATATATCACTGAAGTAAATGCTGGTAAACTACATGATTGTGCGTGGATACAAATGGTCTCAGCTACTATACATTAAAATGGGTGTAAAAACTGGCTATTCAGTATAAAGGTGGCTCTAGACACCTGAGAACATCCACTTATTTCTTCAACAATAACACCTCTTTAAACTTAAAAAATATATCAAAATTACTAGTATATTTGCTCAGTCCAATGTGTGTTTTTCTTACATTTATTTTAGCCTTGGTAATCTTGAATCAAATCTTTATTGTGTGTAGATAAGCTTGTACTTCTGTCAGTTATGTAAAAAGAATGTTTGATTGGAGAGATACAGTTTAGACATGCAAGCTTTTCTTACACTGGAGCAGACTTATGGTGTTCAGTGTCATTGAAATTCTGGGAAGACACAGAAATTCCTTTTCTCCTTGGCTGTAATAGCTACTCTTCTGGGCTTTTTCATTTTCTTATTTGTCCGACCTGAATTAAAATGGAACAAATTATAGTCGGGGCAAAGATCAGATTTTGTCTTACTTTACCCAGAAGCTGTCAGACTCAATTGATATAATACGGAATTTTAGCTCCGATACCGATGTGTCTCTTTACTCCACTTGAGCTGTTAAAAAAGATTTAAAAGGTCATTTTAATATCTTTTTTCCCCCCTCACTGTTTTATATCAAAGCCTAAACACGTGCAGACGAATGCCCTTATCTGTATAACTAAGCTTTAAGGACAGAAACGAGTAGACAAAAAAAAAAAAAAAAAAAAATGCCTCAAAGAGCTTAGTTTGTCTAATTTAAGACGGAACAGAAGATGTATTTTTATCACTCTTACGTGAATGTGTTGAGCATCTGGAAGTGCACATTAAAGCTGCAAAAACCTGGATGACACATGCACAGTGACAAACCGCCCGAGTGGAGATAGTAGAGGAGCACACTAATGTATAACCTTGCTTTTAAATACACACAAGGTTATTGTACGTGGAGTCTTGGACAGTTGTCTGTGACCAGCTGTTCATCATTGGAAGGGAACAGCCTGCCTCCAGCTCAGCCAGTCTACAGTTAGTTGTTGGACTGAAATTTAGCATAAGGTTGAATCGAACATTTTTCATTGGCTTCTATAAGAAGGCACAACAAACCGGAGAAGGACAGTTGCAGCCCTCTGCCAAGCAATTAACTGGTGATTTGGCAGAGCAGAGATTTCTTCCCAGGTGTCCCACCCTCTTCCTTGCATGAAGCCTGTGTTGTTCCACGCCTCCCGTTTCTCCTGATGGCCTCACAGGCATCGCATTAGTTGTGCCAATAAAGCTTTTCATTTGGCTATTTAAAAGGAGATGGAGAAGAAGTGTTCCCACACTTAGCCCTGGCAACCTCTGCTGAGTGGACTACATTCATTTTGTTGTATTGCTCTGCAAGAGGAATCTGTCATGCAATATAAATGGCTGCCCAAGAAAGCTAAAGTGGCTCATACGTATTGTGCACGCCAACATTTTTTACATTCTCAATGCAAGCGCCATTATTTATATGTTGAAAGAGATTACGTGTTGCTCATTTACGGGAGATTAAAAGTGTCAAAATCACCTGCAAAGATGATTTAGATTGTGTTGCATCTATTTAAGAGAACGATTTCAAAACTTGGTAGTGAGTAATAATAAAATATAATGTTTGTCGCACACCTGAAGATTCATAGAAATATATCTTAAAAAAAAAAAAAAAAGACAGGGTGGGGTTTGGTGACATTTTTTTCACATTTGACATTGTCGTCATTTACATAAGAGTATCTTTTAAAAATTCAGCTACCTTTCGTTTAATTGTGGTTGGCAGTAATTTCATTTAATAAAACACCTTAAACCTCATTACTAAATCAAATCAATTGTGTGTGTGTGTGTGTGTGTGTGTGTGGGGGGGGGGGGGGTATTCTACAAACTAGACTGCGACTCTCATTCTGCTGGTTCACTGTAGCGTCTCTCCTATCAACTGTTATTCAAAGGGAAAGTTCATCTTCAATCACTGAACCAATGATATTGTATTAGCAGATACACCACAAATGAAATGGGTAATATGCCGTGAGAAACAGTGAAAGATGAACACCTCCAACCCTTATAAGACCAGTCCACTGTTATACTTCCTTTCACCCCAATTCCAATTTATCAAATCCACACTTTTGTCACCTTTAAATTGGATTTGGTTGGCGAGAGCACATGATAATTCATTCTAGCGCGGGCCTTGTTTCACGAGGTTGCAACAGCGTGCTCGTGTGCTTGCTGTTAACGGTGTCATGCAAACAGCTATACAAATGTAGGGCAGCTAAAATGCTAATTATGCCCAATCATCTCACAATCCACAGGCGTTACAGTCTTGTAAACAACGCTGTCAGTGTTGTATGATTGCAAAAGTTGAATTCAGAGCAGTCTATTGTGGCTTAGCTTGTGCCCTGGGACATCAATGGAGACAAATTCATTAAAAGTCAATTGTAAGGATAATGGTTTCCTTCTTATCCTGTCTTTAAAAAAAAAAATATTTAGTCATATTGGATACTTCAAGGCAGGCAGGAACAATATCATATATTTATTTAAGAACCTCACAAAGAGTGCTACTGCAGAAATATAATCTGCCTCTGACATCTTCATCGCATATCATCGTTTTATTGTTACAGTTATTATCGTCCAGAATGTTACTCACCTTTCTTGTCCCCAAAGAACAGGGTTTGTTGTGCAGGGTTTGACCACTGGAGGGAAGTGTTATCATTGTAATCCACACGACAGGTCATGTTGGCTGTGCCCCCCTCCACCACCGTCACGTTCTGAGTTATGGGGAACTGACCTTGGCTACCTGTGGGATTATGACACAGAGTATGAGGTCACGGCTACGGCATGAGTAGATTGCAGTTCTGTGTTGGCTGTGACTGTCTTTTCACTGAGTTATGTTAATGTACCAGGCAGACTTCACACCTTTCAAATGTTCTGTCATTATTATTCTCAATTACATTAATGCCTTTATTACACGACAGTAAAAGCCTGTGATGACCTGGACACCAGCCTTCGACAGCTGGTCGAGCTACAAAACAGGATTTTTTTTTCACAGACAATGGTAGGTTTTACCCTCCCAGAGCGCCTTCCTTGCAGCCTTATTGCAGGACCCTAATTGGTAGCATGGCCTAATTAGAGGTAGTCATGTTCTGCTGTAGAGACTAGGGCTGCAGCTGGGTGGTAAATTGACACATAATCCTAGAAACTGTGGGCCTTCGATCCAAGCGACCGCCTTGCCCTAAACAGTCACTCGTCACAGTGTGCAGAAGACATCCAAATGAGCCCTAATCACCCAGCCTTGCTGGATTTTACCTTCTTATTCCACATTTGTACTTGTCGTCTCAGCAAAGTCCTCTAATTACATTTCAGAAGCATTTCTATCCTGCCTGTGTTTTATTGAACTCTGCCAGGCTTCAGAAACAGATGTCTTTAACCACCACCCTTTTGCAAAGAATTGTGTGAAGACAAAGTAGAAGCCAACATGAGCATGTCTAGAACAGTTCCCTCAAAGATGACAGCACAAAACAACAACCTACTTAAGATTACGCTTATGCAGCAGCAGAAGGTACTGCATTTACCTGAGTGCATTCCACTGCCCACGAGCTAATCTTTGAGGATGTCGTCTCATGATTTCAGCGGCCTGCTTTGGATTACTCTCATAATGGGCCTGAATATGAAGGTGACATTGTCTCCATCTCTCCCAGGTACAGTTCACCACAGGGACATTTCAGCTAAGGGAGCAGCTGTCTGCCTCATTAGTCCGGCTCACATGGGGGAGGCAGAGGAGGCAGGGACAGCCAAAGGTCTGTGGACCTTCCTTGACCTCCAATGTCCTGATAGAGACCATTGTCAGCTAAAGGTGAATGTGAATGTGTCTATAAATAAGTAAAGGGGAAAAAAAACATCCCTACTGTCCTCATTTCTTATCTGCTCATTAAACCTAATCGCATCAACAAACACATCATGTCATCATCCCAATAATTCAGAAGCAGTTGGCTTGGTGTCAATTTGATAGTCTGGCAAAACTAGCAGTGCATGTAAATGGAAATAGATGGGGAAGCGCGTATTGTGTGTGGAGTTCCATGTGGAGCTGCTGTTGTCAGTTCCTGCCCAACTTTTAATGTTTTTGTCCTATTTACTCTACCTCATCTATCTCTCCACTGTCTTTGCCGCCTGTCTCCAGTGTGTACACTTCACTGTTCACACAAATGCTATGAAAAATCCACAGTAATGACTGGAACTCTCAGGCTTTACCGGCCTATGTAAGACTTATGCAGCAAAAACCTGACTGCTGAAATTATTTTTAATTATGCCTGAACATAATACAACATAATAAAAGCTGTTCATATACACTCTATTTTCAGTTGAGGTTTGTGTGCACTGCAGCTAACCGGGTTTCATCTAATGCATTCATGAAATTCAACTGTCTTGACATTCTGTAGAAGTCTAGAGTGTGGCAAATGCTGTCTTTTCTGTGGAAACATAATCCCCACTACCAACTACAGAGTGTATTTCATATTTTTTGAGATGGTGATTGGAGGGCAGCAGGCTTTACTTGTACAGTACACTGCCAAGCAATGTTCCAGAAAGTCACTGAACCACAAACTGCTTCAGGGACAGTACCCTGGTCGGAGTGACCCTGTACAATGACCTCCCTTTAAAGAAGCGTATGTTCAGGTGTGGTCCGAGGACGCCGACGGAAATGTGTTTAATTCAACTTGAGGAAAAAACGACAGGGAAATGTATTTAAATAATAAATTCATTCGTATCTTTAATGCTTAAAGCTCAGAAAATGGGTCAGAGGGGATGCACACTGTGACGGCCTGGTAAAAATCAGGCAAATGGGACAAAACAACAAAAAAAGACAAAAAAAAAAAAAAAACATGCAACATTTGTAGTAGCACTCCAAGAACGTCCTCAAAGACTTAAACAGCTGCAGGTGACCAAAAGCATCTACTGATCTAAGATACTTAATAACATTTGATCCAATAATCCTATCAATACATGCAAGCAATTAAGGTAAAATGCAGATTCTCAGTTTTTCATCGGTGTCATATGTGTCTTATTTGGACATTTAGAGGCTCCAGGAACCAGAAAACACCATGTTTTTCTGCAACATTGACTCACTAATAAAACGCATGCAGTTTGACAAATGACAGCAGTTGTAGATGCTTGTTTTTACGTCCAGTGAATGAAATTTTGCTGAAAATGTTCCTCAACTTTTCCCAGTTGTGATCCAATAGCCTGTGTATATACTCTAACATCTGCATTATCAGTGGATTCAATTTAGGAAAACATTTTGATTTGTACTGTCCTGAAAAAATCTTATTTTTCCTCCTTTCTAGTCAAAATATCTCATTACACTTAAAAGAAGACATAATCATCTAAAGAGTAACTTTCCAGTGAGATATAAGAACAGATAATAGATCTTGAAAATCTTATTTCAACACATTTTACAAAGATAATTTTCACATATTCCATTGTCAGATTTAATTACAGCATTTTAATTACTTTGATTTAACTTTAATTACACACAAAAGTGATTTATTGTGTAAAAATAAGTTTTCATATCTCGCTGAAAATGTACTCTTTAGGTATTATATAATATACATATTTTGACTAGAAATGACAAAAATACACTTTGCATTTTTGCAGTGTGAAAAATGTACATTATAATCTACACGTTAAAAATTGGTAAAATCCATATGATAAAGCAAGAAAAGTTTGTTTCAAAATACAATACGTGATAAAATATGTGATGAAATGGATAAAAATAAAAATCGGGCACAATATTAAATGATGCAATTAATACATACTGTACTCAAACAGTATATATAAAATGACTGTGAAATTATGCAATAATTCAGATGTAGGTGGAATCATTGCACCTAAAAGCAAGCTGCTGTTATTTCAGGCTGTGGATGTTCTTCATATAAAAAAGAATGCCCTGAAGGAGAAGACATAGTTCTGACAAAAGTAATAGCGGTATGAAGGTTGTCTGCTCCGCTGGTGATCCAAGGAAAGTCGGTGATGAGCAGTGATGAAATGAAGAATAAACCTGCACTTTTGCAATACGCCTTTGGGGATGACAGGTCATCCCATAAACACAGATGGAGCATATGAAGACTACAGGCTAACACACTTCAATACCGACCATTGATGTATTCTTTTTCCACACACTTTAGGTGCATTATACAGAAAAAAAGTGAGAAGTGCTTATTTTCAGTCAAGGCCAGTGGCAGTTTGACAGCCTGCACATATTTACAGTGGACAGTGAGCAATGTACCTGCCATGACAATGAATGGACGAGGTGAGGATTGAGTAACCCCAGATATCTTGATGAAAGAAGTTGGCCTTTAAAACATAAATACCATTAGCTTCAGCTTTTTTTTTTTTTTTTTTTTTTT
>JAPSES010000144.1:9347735-9376645 GCA_029822895.1 Maxillicosta whitleyi
CCACAGGTCCATCTTCAACACTATTTCTGAGTAATGACACCAGAAAGGTGGTTTGGAGCGCTGGCCCTTTAAATGCATATGACCGACTTCAGGCCCCGCCCCCTCCGGATTGTTGTCTCTGCTGTTTTGTCCTGTTCAACCAACAACTGACCATTTTAGGTAATCGGCTCAAAGTTCAGACATATTTTCAGTTTTTACTACAACCGCTGCTGCTGATAAACAATTATGTTTAACTAGTGAAATGTTCATCTGAAGCCTTGACCTTAAATGGGCAAGTGTCGTGATGTAACTAGTTATAAAATGTAACAAATTAAGAATGAATTAAAACAGGCTGTAGAAATCCACTTGAATATTGCCAAAAATTAATATAAAGATAGATATGAGGGTTCAAATTCTAACTTTATGAACTATTAGGGTCCAAATACACAAATAAATGAACCACAGACTCATAATAAAAGTGGGTTTAGATAAATATGAGCCCTTTAAAACATTTCAGGTTGGTCGCATTTGTTCAGGTTTTGCCTTTTTATGTGAAAAGATAGTTTGTAAATGTGAACATTCTCGTGTAATTTTACTTTTTTACATTAAAACAATGACAAAACATATGGAGTTGTTATTATTTATAGGTTGTTATCATAGTATTTTACTGGTCCAACCCACTTTAGATCATATTGGTACAAATGTGGCCCATGAACTAAGATTATTAATTAAAATTATTGTTGATTGTTGATTATTGTTAAAATTGTGTAAATGTTGCGTTTCACAAATTCATCCCACATGCCGGATCGGACCTTTCAGAGGGCCGGTTTTGGCCCCTGGGCCGTATGTGCGACACCTATGATCTATAGTATTCAGTTATAGTATATGTGTTTACAATGCCTTACAACATGTGCAGTACTTTATTCGCTTTAACACTTTTACATTGTAGAAATTATACTCGGAAATGAGTGACACAAAATGAATACAGTGTTTACAGTTGTCTTGTTGTGAGTCTGTTGTGCATACATCTGCAGGTGTTTATATGACGTTAAAACCCAGCATGACGCCTGGCAGTTATCTTGGGCACTGCTCCAATTTTTTTTTTTTTTGTTTGTTTGTTTGTTTTTTGTTTTGTTTTTTGGAGATAGTCTGCCCTGTAATGTGTTGTCATGGAAAATGTTTATAGGTAAAATAACCCCCCACACCCCCCCTTGTTTTCTGCGAACAGGATTTCCAGCTGTGAAACACTGATAATGCTGTTCACTTGAAGCAAATGCATGTCACATCTTTTGAATGATGCGTTTCTCGCCGGTTAAAAATGAGTTTCAGTACTATTTATGGAAATTACGTTGGGTGATGTTAAATGCATAATTGAATGAACCATTGGGTCAAGCTTCACTTTGATTCGTCACTGGTCTGTCATGTCAGGACTGCGTTTAAGTCTCCTGCCTCGGAGGTAGAAAACAGACCGTGAGGAGGACGGAGAGGAGTTCTCAAGGTCATCAGGAAGTGGGAAAATAGAAGACAGCGGGTTGTCAGCGGTGACAAACTCTTCAACTAAATATACACACAAATGTACTGTGACGAAACATTAATACGAAATAGGTACTTCATAAATCATCTCGGGTCGCACTGCTGTTGCGCTGCTAACTTGTTGAGGATGACAACAGGAGATGAGTTGGCTCGGAAGCTTAGCTAACGCCGGCGCCAAAATAGTGACTTTGTTATTTAGCATTAATCATATAATGTGGCACGGAACTGGCACTGAAATCAAAGGGTACACAAGAAAAGCAGACACTAAAATTGAAAACATTCACTGTGCTCTATAGGTTTACCCAGGTTTCAACATGCTCACTGCCAAAGTGCTGTTTGGAAACAACATTTTTTTTTTGGAATTCATGCTCCTGGCTGATGCAAATGCAAACTATTGCTTCCAAGTCACTGATGCAGGGGCACTCGTGGAAAGGCGAGTGATGGTACAGAATGTGAGCCAGGGTTTGGATAAAGACTACTGCAAGACTAACCGGGAATTACACCCTGTACTCTTATTCTTGGAACTAAGGAGCTGGAGCCCATTTATCTGTGCTCAGGCCAATCTCTTAAAGATTAAACTTCAGGGGCCTTTCTATCTTCTAAAACATTGTTTCTTTATAAAATACCAGCTATCTCGAGAAAAGGCACTGTACCTCCATCTTAGCGATTTGGGCGTCTTAATGAAGCAATTGCTTGGTCTGCAAGGAAGCCATGTGACGTTAACAGAAGGACAGCCCTGGAGCCACAAGCAGAGGAGCTGTACAAGGGAGGTGGTAACCTATCCAAAGTCACTGAGCCGGTGCTTAAGGCAACAACACCTGACCACTCGCAGATGCACAGCAAAGTGGAATGAAATACTCCACAGCTTCTGCACTCTTTGCACCGAATGACACTTTAATAAACCAGCCACCACTGCACTGGAGTAATTCCAAAAGATTTGTCGTCCTGCATTTTCTGCCTTTGTTTTATTCCATACAACTAGATGTACAACTCCAACAAAAGTAGAGCATAATACTTAAGGAGTGAAGCCCTTACTGTATCTGTTTCTTATTCCAAATCTCAGCCCTCCCTTTTCTAGGTCCAAAAGAAAAATACACTGTCAAAAAAAACGAAAATAGCCGAGAAATAAGAGAGCAAAGCAACTTCTCATTTAAGATGTGTCAAACAAGATTTGTTGTCTGTTATTCTCAAAAGGAACATCTGATTTCACACGACTCCGGTCGGCTTCTTAATTGCTATCGTTCTATCAGGCTGTAATCAGAGATGAAGGATAAAAAGTGTTCCGTGTTATGTAGCAAAACATTAAAAATAGAATTTAGATATTTCGCTCTGTAGTTGTTCTGAACATCTTTTAGTTCATATTTGAGTATAGAATTAGACCAACAGCAGAGACTGCAAATTGCTCAGCGTGACACTGCAAAGACTTCTTTTCAGGCTTAATAGAAATCACTTTTGTTAAATGGCACAGTCTAAATCAGTAGGTGAAATTAGATATTTCACAGGGTGATTCTTCACGCTCGACTTTGGTTGACATAATACTCAACTTTATTTTGCCTTTTTTTGTCATTTCCAGAGGTCATGAAATGAGTTTAGAGGAATTTCCAGATCAGTGTGAAACAGTCAAATCCTCTTATCATAAGCAAAGCTGGCATATTTTAAAAGGTTTGGGGACCGTTTAAAGACTTTGAGGGAAATTTTGATTTGACGGAAGACCCTGAAATCAACTAAGCATATTTTTCTGTAAACCTATACAATATTATGTACAATGTATCTTGGGATGTATGGATTTCAATGTGTGTGTTTATTTTTTTGTTTGGTTGTAAGATATTTAAGTCAAAGATCCTTATATCTGGCAAGGTTAATGATTTTTATTTGATTTTTTTTTGTACAGGTAGTCCTTGGGTTATGACGTACCCGACTTACGTTATTTTGACTTTACGATGCCGAAATTTCATCCGCCATTACTGTACATATGTATTGTATACTGTTCGTACATTAAGTACAGTATCTTATTTTTTTCTTTATTTTAACAATATGAAGTATAATCCATGTATTTGGGCAGTTATTTAGAGATTTAGGGGGTACTAAAGGGTTAATTCCGACTTACGCAGAAATTCGGGTTACATCGACAGCGTAGGAACGGAACTCGTTTGTAACCCGAGGACTACCTGTATTTATTTTTTGTTTGGTTGTAAGATATTTAAATCAAAGATCCTTATATCTGGTAAGGTTAATGTTTTTGATTTATCTTTTTTTCGTACTTTATTTTATATAAACATGTATATAATGTCAACAAATGTTTTGCTAACTAAATGTTGACACACAGTACTGATTGTATTAAATCTGTATATAAACTCAATGAAGGTATTGTGGGAGAAATCCTCTTATCATGACTCTGCCCACGGTTGGCAGCAGGCAGGTTAGCGACGCACTAGTGACAAAGTCGAAAAACATCGTAACATCTGCGCACAGTACATATTAATAGAATCTCCACAGAAAGAACATATTCTCAATCTAAACAACCTTGTACAAATGATATTTTAGGACAGACTTACAATTACAGTCTTGTCATAAAGGTGTCATTTTTGTGCCAGTGAAAGATTCTTACAATTTGGCACAAGGTGTTGGCAAATAGCCCATCGTCCTCATCTCATCTTGCACCTGTTTAGAAGCTGCTGTTGGAAGGAATTTCGATGAGGCAGGCTAATTGGATCCACGGTGCATGTTACTTGTTCTGGGTTCGTCTTCAGTCGAAAAAGTAGCTGGCATGGAAACGGCAGAAACAGAAACAGGTCTGCAGTAGTTGTGACTGTCTGATCTATGCTGAGCAAAATAACACAATGAATGTCAAATGATGAAACATCGACCTAATACCATTCGCTTTTCACCCCCCTCCCAAAAAATAAAAAAATAAAAAAATAAATAAAGAAGTCAAATACACATACACAGACTAAGATTTGTGTTATATTGATTCCACAGCTAGTTCCGCTTTTTTATTTTTCATTGTCAGAATTAACTATACCCCCCCCACACACACACACACACACACTTTTATGACGCACTTTGCACTGTGTAACACAGTATTTGGCGTACAGGAGTGTGAAGCAGACAATAAGAGGTGATATCTGATTATATTGTATTGTGGGATAATCTGGATGTTGGTGTTGACAGTTCTGATAATGTGGTGATAAAACATGATATGAAAAAAACCACTGGTTTCATTGTCTGTGTCGCAGATTTATGAAAATGTGAAAACTCTCACTGTGTTTATTATCAAAGGTGCAAAAGTCATGATAATTTTGTAAGGACTGCAGCTATGCTATATGGTAGTGTTGTTTAATCTTGATTATGTTTTAATTAACCTTCAAAGACCAAAAGCATCTGCTGATATAAAATGTTTAATTGCTTTTGAACCACTAATCCTATCAATACATTGAAATAATTGCGGTAAAATGTAGTTTCTCACATTCAGAGACTTTGTAGTGAATGTGGAAAACCCATATAGACCCTTTTTTTTTTTTTTTTTTTACATTAAATAAGCCTTAAAGACTAAAAAAATGATTTTATGGGGGCATTCAAGTGAGCTTTTCTTCTACATTCAACCTTTCCTATGTGCTTTATCACTGTTTATTTATTATATGAATTTAGCATTTTTCAGTGAAAACATATTTTCCATGGTATTTTTTAATTTAAATATCATGTAAATCCTTATAAAACCTCAGTAAATTCAAAGGTTATTACAACAGAACATGTAAAACTATCTCGGAGTGACATTTTCAGTAAAATGTATTATTAACTGAACATAATAAGCATCTACAAACGCTATCATGGATTTGTGAATCAATGTTGCAGAAGATGACAGTGTTTTCACATTCATTATAGAGTCTCTGAATGTCAAAAAAGACAAATCTGATGCTGCAGAAAAGCTGAGAAAGTGGATTTTATTTATTTAATTATGGCAATGTGTTGATAGGATTGGTGTTATTTAACACTTAGATCAGTAGACTTTTGGTTCTTTGCAACTATTTAGGTTTTTTGGTTCATATATATTTTGGTTTTAGTAGCATCTACATCATGTGTAAAACAAATATCAGAAAATTTCACAAAAAATGGGGTGGATATTATTCAAATAAACAGTGATAGTAACTTAGGAAGGGTTTGGTTTAGAGAAAAACTCTTTGAAAAGTTTCTTAAAAGCAAAACAATCAGGATCCTTTATCTCATGCATGAGCTGATTGAAATAAATTCTTGTTTCAATGATGGTGTCGCTTGACACCGTCACAACAAATTAACTTAATGTAACTAATAGCTTCATTCATGTCAATGCTTTACAGCATTAGGCTAAGTAATGCAATTAACAGCTACAGTGGCCCTAGTCTAAAATCCATTTGTCATGCTTATAGTGAAACCATCTATTTTGATATTATTCTAATTAAATATTGATGCACAATATTTCCATAAGATATCAGAGAATAACAAGTGCAACAATACAGGAGAGGTTGTCTTGAAAAGGAGTGGAACAGTCTTTTCTGGAGAAAACAGCTCACTTTATAAGGTTAAAACAAGACAGTATCCTGTAGCCGTTTGATACTCTCATATTTTTGTGGCATTTTCTGACAGTGATTGGCCTGGTGCTTTGTTGACTAGCCTGAAGTGTAATTTTGTGTTCATTTCAAAATATTTCCTGCTGGGTGCTGTTAGGGATATGTAAACTTCCAGTGATAAAAGTAAATCAGCATGACAAAACAGAGCTGTTATTATTATTTTTTTCTAGCCCAGGAACAGGACTCAGTCAGTGTTGGCTGCCAGCTGCTCAGAGTTTATCAGTCTACTAAAAGGGAAGGAGAAAAGAAAAAAAACAAAACATATTAATATGATTCGAGCATTTGGCATTTCTCTTTTTGCCACCTTACTTGTCCTCTTCGCTTCATATGACAAATAAACAGATTGCAAAGGACTTCCTATTATTTGGAGATGGCAAAAAATCTATTGAATCTCCAAATTAATGCCTCCAGTATTTTCGATCTATAGTAATGATGCAGTTTAGGCAGTGTGATGTACAATGGCAACAGCACAACAAAAGACAATTCATGGAGCCAATGTCAGGAGACAGACTTGACGGAATCACCTAGCTTATTGTGACTCTGAGCGGCACATTAACTAACACCGTGATCAATACTTCAGTGCTACGATGACATAATGCCACTGCTTTGATGACTGAGCAAATGTTTCTTTTTCCACCTTTTTCAGGGTAATCAAGCAATCTCCAACGCCTATAAAAGCCAGTGGAGTTAAGAGCACTCAAGACCGCGCTGAAGTCAGCGCAGGGGAAGGGGAAGTGAAGGGGGTGGGGGGTGGAAGCGACAGTCACTGTGACCCTGTTCTGGATGAAACGATGCGTTTGCTGGAAATGAGCCAGCACATGCTCCGACTTCAGTCCCTACACCCGTTTGAGCGTAGAATGTGGGAATTCACTTTCCGTCGACACCAAAGCAAAGCGTGGGTTCTGGCAACGCAGCACCACTCGGTTTACGGAGAAAAATCCAGAGAAACTGCTCGACTTGCAGAAACTTCACATGAGAGGGTCATTCCCAGCAGCTCAGTTCCCTCTGCTACAATGTACTTGTAATCCCTAAAAGACTTGTTTTCTTTCTAAAAACAATGTTTAGAGGGAAACAGAGGAAGCCGTGTTATGTTCGCTGGCAGATTTAGTGCAATAGACGACACAATGTGAGACAGATGTAGAGAAGACTGTGACAAAAAAGGAAGATAGCTCAAGGAGGAGATTGTTTGGGTTCAAACAAGGCGATACTTATCCACATTCATCCCTGTGGATGCAGCGGATTATTCATGACACGCCCCCCTGCGGTTGTCAAAGAAGACCGTTAACGTGATAAAAGCACGATGCATGAAGATACATTCTTTTAGATGATCTAGAACCTTTCAACGTTCAAGTTTCATGTAAGTAGATCAGAAACCTGTGCGTTACATTTACAGTCGCTGAAAAAATTATTAGACCACCCCTCGTTTTCTTCAGTTTCTTGTTCATTTTAATGCCTGGTACAACTAAAGGCACATTTGTTTGGACAAATATAATGATAACAATAAAAAAAAAAGCCCATAATAGTTGAATTTCAGAGCTGATATCTATCCATTTCATATGTTTTCTTGATAAAAAACAAAATCACTTTAGTTCTTCCATCAATATTTATGACAAAAAACAGTGCTTTTAGACATTCCATGTTTTCTTTTCTGTCTGTTTTAGTCACATGATACACACAGGAGTTAAGACTTGATTGTATAACCATTGTTTTTGATGCCTGTGGATGGTCTAAATTTTTTCCACATCTGTAGCTATACGCAGTGCTTCAAAAAAACATTGTATATTAATCATAAACACAAAAGGCCAGAAAGTGTCTTGACAGAAACGCCTGTAATCCTGTTTACGTGCACGCCAATACTCTTCTTTTGGAGTTATCAGATTATTCAAATGATCGTGTAAACAGCATAATCTGATTATGAGAAATGAAATGAACACACCCGGATTTATCTCCAATAACTTCTTGTATTAATCAGATTTGTTTAGTTCTTTTACGTCGGATCATTAAAATAATAACATAATAATATATAAATTATATCAGTTCCACAATTATATTTGCCTGGGTAGTCTAGTGGTTTGAGACCCAGGTGGCTCCTTGGGAAAGGTCCTTTATGCTATGTAGCCCCTTTCCAAGCCCAGTTGTGTCAGGAAGGGCATCCGACGTAAAAACCTGCTAGATCAAAATGCGAAAGTGATTTGCGGTGGCGACCCCGGAAGGTAAAAGCCAAAAGAAACTTCCTTTTACCTGTGTTAAGTGAACAGGTTTGAACCAAAACATGGCAGGATTTTGACTTGAGGAACCTGGGTTCACCCGCCTCTGCCCTGCGCATGCATAAACAGAATTAAAAACGGTCTATAATCATTCTGCGCGTACGTACTCCGAAAGAAAGGAGTGTCTAAACCAGGGTTTATTGATGATCACATTTCTTAAGCGCATGTAAAGGCATCAGGTCTGATTATTACAGTTATCAGATTACTCCCAGTTATTGGGTTAGTTTTATGGTCATGTAAACAGACTCAATGTCACAGGAGGCATCAGATCTGTTTCATTTGATGACAGTCCACAGTGTGAGGTAGTAGACAAACAAACAGGCCTTTACCACACACAGGATTCCTCTAAATCATCTCTCTGAAGCTGTTTTCCCCCTGAATTTTGCTTGCTTGCAGTGTTTTCTTTAAAAAAAACAAAAAAAAAAAAACATCTCAGCTCTCCTCGAGTTAGACTACAGTTCAGGGAATCTACATCTGCCTCCCTACACTAAACTCCAATAACAGTCGTATCTACAGACCTTCTGGTCATACCACTGTAGAACCTACTAAGTCTACTGGGTTGCTGACAGACAGATAGAATGAAAGGCAAAGAAGTCCAGTTTCCACATCATTTCCTTACACATTAAATGTACATTAACCTGCAAGCTGTTCAAAAATGTGTGTGGGAGTGTATCTGATTGCAAATCTGATCTTATTCTTATTCTAGTGAAGAAGAAAAAAAGCTGAAAAACACTGGAGGTGCAACACTGCCATATTCAGATGTATTAGAAAGTCACTCAGTAATGAAGCATCCAGGGTGTATTTGAATGCATCACTTCAGATTCATTACTGCGTCTCCAGCAGGTGAGACATTCCTCAAACCAATTAGATCGCTTTATGATCAGGCTCTAAAGGTCCAGGACATGAAACCGCAGCTGTGTCATCAATGTCACATAAATACAAAATGCAACATTCCCTGACATTGTGTTTTAAATAGCACAATACTGCACGTCCTTCGTAAGATTTAAACAACTTTGCTCAGAATAAATGACCAGAGTGTCCATGTCAACAGCTCGGTGGGACTGTAGAATCCATAAAAGAAGCTCAGCATTTTTTTCAACAGTCTTCTATTGCCTTTTCCTTCAAGGTCATAGAGTAATAGAATCAACTGCCAGAAAAACAGGACTAGATTTTCATGTTTTTTTTCTTGTGGGATTAATAAAAATGCATTTTAAGAAACCTGTGTTGTCCATATTAGTTGGACCAAATATGTTATTATCCTGCGTCGCTGCAGTTTACAACCACTGTTCACTAAAAGCATCCACTGACCTAAAACGTTTAAAAATGACTCATTAATCCTATCAATATGGGAAAACAAACTCAGGGAAAATGCAGTTCGGTGATCAGATTTGACATATTTGGATGTTCCGAGGCTCTTAAACATCATCATCTCCAACGATGATTCACCAGTAAACCCCATGCACTTTAAGAGTCTGCAGATGGTATTTCTTTATGTTCAGTTAATGATATATTACTCACTTTTTCTCCAGTTTTCTCTGTTCTAACACAATAACCTTTGAATTTACTCTGGGCTTTTATAAACATCTACACAGTCAATAAATTAAACATAAGAAAATACCTGATTTTCACTGGGATATAAAAAGAAATGCAGAGGATTATAGAATAAAATAGAATAGAGTCTTTATTTTGTTAGTTGTAGTTTGTAACACATGTTAACAAACACCAAAATTTGTCTTCTGCCTTCAACCCATCACTAGATCGTCATACTGCATGCTAGGAGCAGTGGGCTTGCCATATTAGGCGACCGGGGAGCAATTAGTGCCTTGCTCAATGGCACATCAGCCAACAACTTTCCTCCAATCCAGGGAATCGACCCAGTGACCCTTTAGTCACAAGCCAACTCTCCAGACACTTTTCAGCCATCTAGGTCTAGAACCAAAGTACATCTCTGATATGGTGGTTCCATATGGTTCATATATCTCGGACCCTCAGAACCTCAGGTGCAGGTTTTCGAGTCAGTACTAAACACGGTGAAGCTGTGGTTCAGTTCCATGAAGCTAAAGTCTGGACCAGTCCTCCTGCTGATGTGAGACGGACCTTTATAATGTTTAAGTCCAGGCTAAAAACAGTTCTGTTCAACTGTACATAGAACAAATAAGGTTCTATCTGACCTCTTCTCTTTTATTCTGTTTTAATTGATCATTATTTATGTTTTATCAATAATGTCTTAATTGTAATTGTGTGTTTTTAACTTGTCTCTTTTCCATTTTTGTAAAAAAACAAACAAAGCAAAACTGAATTGTCCTGTGTATGAATTGTGCTATACAAATATACTTGCCTCGCCTTATAATAAATTGTATTGAACCATTTAGACAATGTTAAATGTAGAGGAAAAATTCATTTGGAGGTTGCTGCAAAAACACTCCGGGAGTTACGGGATAATATGTGGAGGTTGGGGGTTTGGGGACATGGTACAGTCGGACATGCTTGTATTTTTTAACCTACAAAGGTTTTACTTGTACTACAGGTAGGTCTATGTTATATGTGTATGCATGTATGTATGTAATGACAGTTAAAACTCAAACAGTGGAAGCAGTTAATGATGGAAATATGAGATTCCTGTGAGTTCAAACCAGGTGAACGCTGAAGATTATCCCAATTATGCAAAAACAATTGAGGTTAGCTCATATAATTGTGATAAAGTGATTTTGTAATAATTATGACAGGACTAAATGCCACCGGAAAGTTCAGATTAGAATAAGTTAAAAAAAAAAAAAAAAGAAAGAAAGAAACGTGGCTCGAGGAAGAAGCGGGTTCGAGAAAAAAAGGACTGATCTCCAGCTAACGAGTTTACATTGTCTCTGAGGCGTCTTCCTCTGAGCTCTGGCACATATTCTCATTAGTGACTACACACACTGGGTCCTTTAAAAATAACTTTCCTGTAAATTAGCTTTGCAAAATGCAGAGCAAGTATGGGGTGGAGAGGCTTATAATACACTCTGTGACGAAAAAAAAATGTATAGCTCACATTAACACTGAGCCGTCATTGCACATATCACCAACCAAAAACCCTATACATAGTCCACTGAACACATGACCAAAAATGGCTTCAAGGTAGTAGAAACCCTGCGATCCCGCCTCGGAGGAGCCGACATTTCCTCATCTGTGACAAAACTTGCCGCAATTTAATGGATCAGAGTTCTGTGCATGGCAACAGATGGGGGTCTAGCTGGCATACCCCTCATTATTGAGCCTCCAAGCCCTCCTCTCTCTCATTGCCACCTGTCCAGCAGGTCTAATGTTATTCTTGCACCTGGGCTGGCCATCACAAGCTATCATCAAAGTTGTGCTCCGAGGGCATCCGGTCTTTTCTAAAAAAAAAAAAAAAAATCATGTCACTGAGAACATAGAGAACCGACACACATTCTCTTTGAGACCATAGCCAGACAGTCTAGTTACCGGAGAACGGCTGGATTGTCTCAAACGTCCTTAAACGCCACGTGACTGTGCCAGATAATCAGCACAAAGTTGTCTTGGCTAAAAAAGCACAGCCATTTTTTTTTTTATTATTATTAACAGACTATGTATTTATATTCTACCAACACAGACACGCTAACCTAAACGTTTTTTTTATGTTTATCTCCAAGCTGCCGCAAAACTGTTCCAATCATGGGGAAGGAGGGCTGACGGTGATTCAAGTGGCTAAAACAACAATCTCAGAGGCAGCTGAGAGATACATATCTATCAAACAGCTGAATCCACTTGTTTATTTCTTCTCTAAGCTGGAAATTTATGAAGAGACTGCTGCGTACGCCTTCCCTTCATAATTATTCCCATATTTTGCCTAATGAACACAGTCACCGGTAAAGTGTCTGCTTCTTATAAACTTTTTGCGGTTATTATTATTATTCACCAGTGCATCTCTGCATCCTTTAATCTACACTCTTCCTTTGGACTGCAGAAGAAAAAAAAACAAAAAACACTTTGCATGTCACGCTTTCACATATTACTGTATGTTGCTGGGTGATGAGATTAGATTTGTTGCTTGCTTTGCGGCTTGGAGGTCAGGTTTGTACTTATTACACTTTTTGAGTGCGCAGTCAAAGTGGCAGCCAGTATTATCCATCCATCATATGTAATCTTTTGTTTTTGCCTAGATCTCCACAGATATCTTCAGCTCAGAGCAAACACCTCATCTGTCATCAGGGCCATTTCACTCAGCCCACCACAATGGGTTGGAATTTGCCAAGAGTATGAAAGGAGACATATGTTTGCGTGATAGTTTTGCCAGCAACCTTCGCAGTGCAGTGTCGAACAGTGAGTCCTTTGCCTGCGTGGGTACTGGGTATTTGCTTCTTTAGTGCTTTCATTAACATATCTCTGAAGCTACTCTTCAGCGCAAGGTTGATTAAAAGCATGTTTGCTTGGAGGCAGGAAGAACAAAAGGTTTCACAGTACTGCGTGGAGAACATAGTATCTGCACAGCTGCCATTAAAAACTGTAATATCGGTTTAGCCTCCCAGACCCCAGCCATCAATAAGAAGGTCTTCATGACCGACAAAGGCAAACAGGCAAACAGCTCACAGGCACAATCCCACCTGATAAGGCCCATAACCTCATTCACTCTTCACTGGAGGAGTTAATCGAGTCAGGCTGACATCATGAACTGAGATAATGCCAATAAATACCATTTTCTCACACCATGTTCGATAATTAAAGCTCTCTAATCCACCAATTGCCTGGGTCTAAGGGCGAAGACACCGCCTCACGATAAGGCGCAGTATGTTCATTACAGCAATCACGTGCTAAATGTTCTACTGGGCGCTAAAGTATTTGATCTATCGTGTCACAAAAGCGAATTTCTCTTTCTGTTTCAAGAGCATTTGGACTTTTCTTATTCCTCCCTTCAACAACAAGGAAGAGAAAATGGGATTAGTTTTTTGTTTTGTTTTGTTTTGTTTATAGCCCAAGTAGCTCATACTAATGTATCTTCCGGGGGCTTTTGTTTGTACTGGACTATTTCGCCCTTTATTTAATTATGTATTCATAGCTTCACTTGACGAAATAAAGAAGGAAATGGGGAAAAAACATAACTATTGACTGTGGTTGTCAAAGCTAGCTTCTCACATTCTCAATACAACAGCTTCAGCATGTTCTGATCTCAGCCCCCTGTCCAAACAAGTGTCTCTTTCACTCGCTTCTCTGCCTGCTGTGCAATGTGTAATTTTGCACTGTCATAACTGATAACTATGACAGTCTTGCTGATAGTTCCTTCATAGACTAACAATCATCAGATTTGTCCATGTCCCCACGTTGACAGAAAAACAAGAGCTTCAATTTTATCAGCGTTGTCAGTTCAGCACTCACCCCATTCGAGCCACACCAAATGCCCTTGACTACAAAAAAAAAAAAAAAAAGCTCTTGGGCGTAGGCTATCATTCACGCATTTGTTTATGACACGCCACAATGTGAAAAGCCAAGCCGCGGCGTTTACCCTACTTTACCAGTCCACCTTCCGAGCAACGTCTCCACAATTAAAATAAAATCACCTTCGATTAATGTGTCTGCTTTGCTGTGCGTCTGCAGTGATGAATGCCTGTTGAGGGAAGGGGCTGTTCACACACCAGTGCTGAAGTATCATTTCAGCCCCTAGAGAGAGGGCAGAGCTGGGCCGGGGTGTTAGCTAAGTGATGTCCCTGGCTCAGCCCTCCATCACACTCCTCGCTAGACGGACAGAGAGAATACTCTTCCTCCACGGAGATTGATTGCCCGCAGTTGGCTGTCTGGAAAGATTAACCTTGCGAGCTTGAAAATATAAGGTTCACTTAGCGTCCAGGGCGCCTTTGATGCAGGAAACGTTTACAGTAAAAACTCAGCAAATACTGTCAGGTTGTTAAGACGATCAGACCAAAGGGGAGACCAGAGGATCAAACAGAGGGTTTATAATTTAGTTCGATCAAGTAGAATGAATGAATGAATCAATCAATCAATGAGTCAATAAAGGAAAATTGGAATATAAAACACATAGCTGGAAATAAATACAGTCTCGTAACATAAAAAGAATGGGAAGAAGCAAACCACTCTTCCATTAGTCATTAGAAATAGTCCTGTATAGATATGTATACACGCATGCATGCATATATACACGGATGCTTCTATGAAACTGGTCCTAAAAACAGGACATGGAGGCTAAAACTTCAAACCAGCTCTAGACTAATGCGATGAAGCAAGTTTGGAAGCACTTTGGGTCGATTCTAAAAATAAATACTACCTGAGATAAAAGAGAAACAATTTTTCAGATAAAGACACATTTTTATATAAGAATCCGTATGTAACGCGGTCAAAAAGACACAAAAACTACACGCTAAAATTTTTTTCCAATATCTTTTTATTCTCTCACAGGCACATTTTGGGAATCGAATTAGTCATGCAAGGGCAGAGTGTTCCTTAAAAATGATCGCTGTTGCAAAATCACTCTCACTTAAATGTGCAGGTTCTATATTTATCGTGAATGGACACGATGGGTTACGCGCGAAACCTAGAGTGAGACTTGAGTTTTATGAAAAAACCACGTGTTTGGATTAGAAAAACCACTATGATTATCAAATATAACATAGTGTCTTTATTTATAGTTGTATATAAGACCATTTACAGCCATGTCAACACCTACAGGTAGCTTTTCATGTCCTAATTTTGGTCCTATTTTTATTAAAATTCATAAATTTTGGGATTGCTCAGAGTAAGAGTATACTTTTTTTTTTTTTGATATGTATATATATATATATATATATATATATATATACACATAGACATACAAGTTTAACTTGTGGGATTTAAGGATGCACCACTTGGAAAATTCTGCTGATACTGACATTTAATATGATATTCTGGCTTTTAACATCTGCCATTATCAGTGACACTTAATCAATGCAACCCCCAACTGGGCAAATAAATCTGCATTATTTCAATAGGAAAACAGTATTTTAAAGTCTTTTAGTTCTTTCTTCACATATTTGAACACCCATTCTAATGTAAACCTCTCTATACAACACAGCAGATCAATGAGAAAAATCTTTTATCTTTCTCTTATCTATCTCTTATATCTTTTGTTCTGTTCTAATTTATCCCCCTGTTTTTGATTTAGTTCATGTAAATAGGCTAGAAGTAAGCGTTCGGAATACATTATATTTACAAATTAATTTAATGCTGAAACATTATGCAGTTACAGATAAAACTCATCAGTTTGCTTAGACGTCAGTGTGCTTATGAGACACGCAATGCATTATGGGATATGGAAACCCAGTGGCAAAACATAGGGTGTGAAATAAATTACAGATGTGTGTATGGCGTAAGTTTCTCTCCTTACACCTTTCCTTCCTTCAGAAATAATGTATACTTAGGCTTAATTTACACTTAAAATAACCCATAACTTAGAGCTATTGTCTCTGCATAGTTTAATTTGCTGTGCGCAGATTTACATTTACAGTAACTCATTTATCTTTATGATGATTCTAATTTGGAAAATGCATGTTATGCTAATTAAGGGATGCATTAGCATATCGATGGATTTACATATTTAGATATGTGCATATCTGCATATAAATAACATGACGCATTTGGGTATTTACATGTAAACATAGCTTCCACTCATTATTTTAACATTAGCTTTAGTTTCATTTATTACTGTCTATGTTGAAATAATTTGATTTAGTAACATGTCATGCTAACTTTTTATCTCATCTAATTTACGAACTGCAGCTTCAAATCATAGAATTTTACTGTCAAGCATGGAAACTGTTAAAAGGCTTCCCATCCATTTAATTAGGTTAACATACCAGTTGTAGGAAATATAGACGGAAGAGGTGTTTTTAATAAAAAAAAAAAAAAAAATAGCATCCATCAAAACACATAATTTTTTTTTTTTTTTTTTTTGCTTTAACCCAACAACATTAAAGCAAACCTGCCATTATATTAACAATAATTTTAGTTTCTTTAGTTTAGTTTATTTGCACATTGTAACAAGCCAATAATGATATAATAATCTATATTATATCTTAATAATATAAGATATAATAATGAATGCCAATAAAATATTATTAAAATTACCAACACATAAAAAGACATAAATACAACATAAGAATAAAACAAAAACACTTGTATTGATAGGCTCTTAGTCTTACAAGTCAAGGTAAAATACATGAGACACTATAAATGTGCAGTGATTAGAATCCTTTTTGCATGTCTTTTTAAGTCCAAGTCCAATAGTATAGAGGGTGAAAGTATTTACAGTGTCCCGTGGAAGTATTGTGCAGGTCTGAATAAAACGTAAAGTTCTGAAGGTCACGGGTTACATGAACCTATTTACACACGAAGACACAAGTCTGGTAAACATTCAATTTAAAAGCTCATAATAGTATTTCTGAAAAATATTTTACACAATATTTCCATCTTTTTGTGTTGGATTATAACGGCTTCATCAGTTTCCCTGAATCAGCCACCACGACCTGTGATTTTGAAGGACATATGCAAGTTTTTGTGTATGTAAGTTTTGTGTTTGTGCAGCTTCACTTTTTTTTCCCTTTTCTTATTTTTGTATTCACAACATGGGTGCAAATCATCCTGAATCAACAGCAACACCGTGAGCAAATCTATTTCGCACATATTTTATTTAAGGTCAGAAACTGAACTTTCCGATACTCCTTTCTATTACCAGGCTTTTGTAATATTTAAAGAGTTGGGTTCTTCGTGACTAACGGAATTATTAGAAAAATGTAAGAAAACCCAAAGACTTGCAGCGGGGTGGCAGTTTTTGTTTTTTGTAATTATTATTATTATTATTATTATTATTTTTTTTTGTAATTAAATTGAATTGCCTTCTGTCCCCTCTGAGAAGTCAAGGTAAGTCGTCTTCTCATTCTTTTTTCATTCATTCATTTTTATCATAATCTAATGTCACTCTTTCTCCTGATTTCTACAGAGCATTTCAAAGAGAAGAGATCACATGATTCTCCTTGTTTCCTCACATAATTAATACTAAATGTAGATTGTAGCTTTGGTTATTTGGTTTTACCTTAATTTATTATGTATTATTATTATTATTATTATTTATTATACCAACTAGGGGTGTGTATTGGCAAGAATTTGCCAATCCGATAAAAATCACAATACAATATATCACGATACTATTAAAAAGGCTGTTATTTGTTGGTTATTTTCCAGTCATTAGAGTTTATGATCCTGCTCAAATCTAACATCATAACATTATTTTTGTGCAATCCCAAGTAAGGAGCTAACATCTTCCTCTCAGACAATAAAAAAGTGCTTTTAGGATGCTTCAAATAACCATTATTTAATAAAACTGTGTTAAAATAATAATAAATAAAATATAAACAATAAAGAAAAACAAAAATTATATCAATCTCTGCAGCTATATCTGCATTTAAATAGATATCTAAAAATATCGATACACTAATTTTTAATATCAATACATTATCGTGAAATGAAATATCGCGATATATTGCGATATTTTCTTACACCCCTAGTACAAACTATATCTGTAAATGTGGAGTGGATCCATTTGACTCCACACATCGGATGCATTTAAATATTACTCTATACACCACATTATGCATATGTAATATTGTGTTCATATGGAGGTTATATTACCTTTATGTCTATGTAGAGAGTCACCAAACAATGAAATAGCGATAGCTGCTACTGAAAAGTTCAATACAATAATAACATGTATGAAATAGAATATATAGTTAGGAGGGGAAAAAAATAGAAAAGAGTAAAAAGAAACTGTGTTAATTATATTGAAAATGGATTTTGAGTGATACTAATATAATAACCACCTAATTTTCCTATGATAACCAAGAAACAGTCTTCAAACTAAAACTGTTAATTAACATGTTGTAATTATACTGCTCAGATGACCCTTTCCTTATGTTGCAAATACTGACTTTTATTAATGCCGTGACTTGTTAACTGGAATATTTATGGTAAGAATCATGGCTGCAAATGCAAAACTACCTGATTATTTACAGTAATAATATTATTCACTTACCCATACAGTCCCATTCATACTTAATCTATAAACAATAAATCACAGTCATAAAAATATATATTCGATTACACCTTTATGCCCATCACTGCCTATTATATATAGCATTTTATTAGTCAATCAGGTCATTAATGCACATAGACATATATAAATGTACATTTTATGTTGTTACCATGCTGTAATATAAAGCCCTAGCTTTTTTTTCCCTCCTTAGTTCCAGTCAATAGTAGCCCTGAAAATAGACTGTACTAAACCTAAATGCAGGTTTGATGTGCTTGAACCAGGAAAACACTCAGAAGCAGGTTTACCCGAATTACGTTCAGGGGAGTTGAAGTGCCAGACAGGGTGCAGAAAGGCTATTGTTGACTTTGTGCAGTATTAAATCTCTCTGCAGTTACAGTTCATATTAACTCTTCCAGTACATATTTCAGATTAAACCTTGCACAACCTGTTAGTGCAGTGACATATATAAATTGTGCTTTTCTGTAGGTGCATCGAAATGAAATGTGTTGGAGTTAAGGTTTTATTTTGTTGCAGCCGCTGTGTAATTATGTCTATAGGTTCTTCACAGAGAAGTAATGGAAGTATCAGTCAGAACCATGGCAACACTTCAGGTACAGTGCTGTAAATCTGACACGCTTTTAACTAAAACAAACACAAAACAAACTTTAACTGAAACGACTGACTTATGTTCCCTTTTCACTGACACAAACTGCAGTTATGTGGAAGTCCAATGTCACTGATGAAAACGCCAAACACTTCAATGATATTTATTCATTTATGCAGGTCTAACTATGCATAAAATATGCATTATTTACTTAAAATAATAGCGTCTTCATTTCTTTAGAGCTGCTAACGATGCTGCATTTCATTTCTGAGACGTTGAGGGTTTAAGTATTAGCAGATATGTCGGATACGTTTTATTATACAGGGTTCATACACATTTTTCAAGGTCAAATTCAAGCACTTTCAAGCAGGATTCCTACACATTTGAAATGTCAAAACACGCATACTTTTCCCACCAAATATCTTATTATATTTAAAAGAAGACATAATCACCTAAAGCAATTTTCACTTGTTCTATTGCTAGTTTTTTTTGGGTTTTTTTTTGCTAGATTTAAAGGGTTAGTTGTGTATTTTTGACATGAATCTGTATTCCATCCCCTCATCAGTGTAGTACATCCACACTGTCTTACCCCCGACAGTGTCCTGTGAGCCCAGTTCTGGTCCGGTTTTGGTCAAAACAAAAGTAGTTCCGGCAAGTTTTGTGGGGGTCACTAAAATAAAATGTTTTTCTTCTAAAAACAGCATGTGTTCAAAAGAGTGACTTATTTACATCACAAACCAATGTCCATAAAAAGTCACAACCTAATCACTTGGCCCTACTTTCTCTCTCTCCGTATCCCTCCACGCTGCTGCAAGATGACACTAGTCTACCTGTGTCACTGCTGAAAAAAGTTAACTAGTGCGCAGCAGTCAGCAGCATGACAGCGCACTGATAGGAAATGAGAGAAAAGATTACGTTTCCTTATACAGGTAGTCCTCGGGTTACAAACAAGTTCCGTTCCTACGCTGTCGACATAACCTGAATTTCTGCACAAGTCGGAATTAACCCTTTAGTACCCCTAAATATCCCATAAATCTCTAAATAACTACCCAAAAACATGTATTATACTTCATATTAAGAAGAGATTTCGGTGTCGTAAAGTCGGAATAACGTAAAGTCGAGTACATCATAACCCAAGGACTACCTGTATTTGTTTCCATTTTCCATACTTTTCCAGACCTGGAAATTTATAAAATCAAATTCCATACTTTCCATACTAGCGTAGGAATCCTGTTCAAGGGTCATTTTCTAATTTTTCCAGTGCAGCACTTTATCACTGGGGTAAAATATATATCTACAGAAATACACATACTCATGATTTTTTTTTTAATCACAATAATGTACATTGTATTATGCTATAAACATCTAAAACAAAGGAAAAAGTTTAGAAATTAAAGGAGTTTCATACAAAAAAAAAAAAAAAAGACGCCATTTAGTGTTCTTGTAGCATGCTCGCATTGAAACATTAAGATAAAAATGTACCTGGAATCGCAGAGAGCACTCGCTAATTTTCTTTCTTTTTTTTTTTTTTACATAAACTTTTATTTTTTTATCACCTCTCTGTAGGTAGCTTTGGCTTGGCATCTAACTTGGCTAACCTGAGTTAATATTAAAAATAAATAAATCACAGAGTTATAACTCCGAGCACTTATATAAAAATTTAAGCACTTTTTAGACCTTGAACACACAACATTAAAATTAAACTACTTTCAAGGATTTCAAGCACCAGTGCAGTCCCTGATTATTAACAATTAGTGTACTTCTTAAAAAAAATATCTACATATCTGGATATTCACAAATATCCTCGATGAAGCTGAACACGCTTCGGTTTATAGGAGCCTATAATATCAATAGCTTCAGTATCTGGGCCACATTACTGACACATCTGTTGTGAGATGAACATCCCATAACGGAGTGGCGAGGAGAGATTGCTCTGGTTTTACAGGGCGGCACATATTGGACCGCAGATTGCAGCCCAAACAACATTTTACACATGAACAGCAGTAAAAGTGAAGGCTGGAGCTGCATCAGAACCATCAAAAGTCAGCCACAAGTTTCTCATGATTTGTTGAAACGGGTGACAGAACATCAGTTTATCTGGACACGAGTGACCACAGCCAGTGAGGAGGGATGTGTGTGTGTGTGTGTGGGGGGGGGGGCACAATAATACTTACCAAGGACAGCGACATAAAGCACCCCCCCCCCACTATAAAGCCTGTACGTCTGTATCTCCAAACCTTTGGGGAATGATATTAAACCTCAATATTCCTCGGGTGCATTTACACCTGTCATTGATATGATGCGAATAATGTCCAATTAGGTCAGACAAAAATAGCCGAGCAAATAAATCATGTTCTCTCTTCGTGAAAATAAAAGGAAAAAAAAAAAAAGGAACACACATCATAGACTGTCAGGTGTGCAAACGAAATTACACTTCCCATGGGGAGCACGGACCATGTACTTCATTATTCGTCTTGTAGAGGGAAAGAAAGTGCACTCGTCGCACTTTTCCTACCGATACACCTACAGTACCATCATTCCTGACACCGGCAGCTCGGTCTGACAGAAGTACTATGGTATAAGCATCTGGGCCAGGATCCACGGCGAGAAAAGAGAACTAATGAGTGTCTCTGTTCTGCTGTGGGGAGGTTAGTGGACTGGGGAAACACCACATCGTGTGTTTGTGTGTGTGTTTGTGCGTACTGGCGGGGTTAAACCAGGCTAAAAGCACGGTCTGTTGCATCTGCGCCCTGTAACACCTAACAACCCAAACCCGGCACATTTGTATAAAAACACATTTGCGTCTCCGTTAACAAGGAACAACAGCGGTACCTTTAAACAGAGCCGCAGCGTCGCTCATGCAAAGTGATGTTGGTTTGACGACGCTTGCAAATTGTTTTGTTTCTGCAAACATTCTGCTCGTTCAATTTCATCAGCGCACAAGTAAGAGCCAGATAGAACAGGTTTCACATCTCTAAAAAGAACCAATGACTCATGACAGAAGGACGGTATCCAATTTTGGCAAGGAAGCACACAGGCAGAAGACAGAGGCACAAAAATCGCTAGAGTTCCAGTAGACTGTATCATCGGCTCAGAATGAACGTTCTCTTTCACTGGAATTATTGAGCCTTGCCTTCCCAGGATTCACAGGAGAGACTCACTAGAACAACTCCTCAGACTCTTCAGCCAAACACAACTCTGTGCTCAGACATATTACACGGTGGGGGCCGCTACGGCAAAACTTTAACGCCCGTCTTCTCCCCCTGTACCTGACAGGTTTGTTTTCAATACAGAGCTGGTGCTACTTCACTTCCTTCAGCCGCCGCAACATGTGAAAAAAAAAAAAAAAAACGGTGGAGATCCTTAAATTTGTGGTTCAAGAGGAATCAATTTGTGAGGTATTTTTAGAGCGTTTCTATTTTTTTTTTTTTTTTTTTTAAATTTCAAGATATTTTTTTCATAATGTCTCTATCCAGACATGACAGTCAGGGAAATCTAGGGAAACCATCCTGCACGCATCAGTTCAAAGTGAACACTCCTTTGAACTTTTAGAGGTCTAAACCAAGAAAAAGAAGAGCACCAGTCAGTTACAATATGTATAGTTTATAAAAAGGAACCATGGATGATGTTCTATTTCTGTACAATCTTCACATGTAATAACAGTTCAAATTTGATGCCATTATTTTTTAGTTGGTCAGAGTTTATGTTTGATCCTTGTGTTATTGTTACAAAATGAGTCATTTTTAAGGTGTAATACTGTAATGAAATGGACAGAGTTTATTTTTAATGTGTAATACTGTAACAAAATGGACAAAGTTTATTTTTAATGTGTAATACTGTAACAAAATGGACAGAGTTTATTTTTAATGTGTAATACTGTAATGAAATGGGCAGAGTTTATTTTTAATGTGTAATACTGTAACGAAATGGACAAAGTTTATTTTTAATGTGTAATACTGCTATGAAATGGGCAGAGTTTATTTTTAATGTGTAATACTGCTATGAAATGGGCAGAGTTTATTTTTAATGTGTAATACTGTAACGAAATGGACAGAGTTTATTTTTTTTTAATGTGTATTATATTGCTATGAAATAACAGTTCATTTTTAATGTGTAATACCGTTACAATACCGTGGTCAGTTTATTTTTCAAAATGGACAGAGTTTATTTTTTAATGCGTAATACTATAATGAAAGGGACAGAGATTATTTTATGTGGGTATTATTGCTATGAAATGACAGTTTATGTTTAACGTGTAATACCGTTACAAAATCGCCAGTTTATTTTTGATATAGATAATTTTTTTGTGTTTTGCGCAGGCTTAATCAGAATTTATTTTGACATGTATAAGACTTGTTCGGTTCCTTTGACACGGGACTGTAAAACAACAAGATAGGGTAAGAGGGGGTGGGAGTATATAAGATAAACATCAAACTCCTTTTCGAAAATAAACGTTTTATTTCATATATATATATTGTTTTTCCTTGTATCGGACTTGAGTGTTGATTTTCAAAATAAAACAAAACTCATCTCTTACTGTAAGCTGCATCCTGCCCTGAGAAGCCACTTTGAAACATTTCAGCTCTTCAGTGTAATCCATATCAATGCGAGCGTGATCTCCTGAGCACATTGTCAAAACAGCCCGATGGAAGTCATCCGATCACCTTTTCTCAAACAAATCACCGTTGTGGATTGATTGAAACGAAATACAAGCAAAAGTTTACTTGGAAGTTCTGGGCATTTGAAAAACCACCGATCAATTAGATTTGCAAAAACAGATCAATGTACATCAAAAGGGTTATGAAGTGACTCCGCTTCAGCACCGCCCTGTACCCACGACCCCCTCCCCCCCTCTGTTTGCATCCATACGGTCCATGAACGCACCCTCACACTGTGTGCTTTCCTCTATTGTATGAGGGTAGGAAGCCACACTCTTAAATTAACTGGTCTACTGAAGCAGTCAGGGATAAGCTGACACTCTTAAGAATTATCATCATTATACTGCGCTGTCAGAAACGGGTATCAGATTATCAGTGATGAGAGTGAATACTAACAAATCTCCCTGCAGCCAAGTAGCTTGAAGAAAGTGGGGTGGCAGCTGTTGCCCTATAAATCTGGTCATGTTTCTGTTCCCAGTGGAGTCCAGGAGGCTTCCAGAAAGAGCAAGCAGAGCTGCCCAATATGTTGGCATCTAGTGTCAATGTTCAGCTGCACCAAATTCACTGCTTCGCTTCCTTCTACTCTTTGACCTTAGATTTAGCTGCTGTTCCCAATGCCAAACGCCTGTGTTTAACTGATTATGCTGTAACTTTGTTTAACAGCTTTATTGGGAACTTAATTAAAACTCAGCTGCTGGAGGAAAACGCCGCAGTTTTAAGTTTAAGTAGAAACCCAAATTCAAGCATTTAAAGATGTGATTTTTTTGTGTGATTGAGATCTACTGAATTCAGGTCTTTGCAACAATAGATCTTTAGGTTCAGATTGGGGTGTGTGTGAAACATGCAGCCCACTGTGGGATGAACTCAGGAAGTGATATGAAATATGAAATATCTTAAAGTTAATGTGTTAAAAATAAGTATTGTGCCTGTTACTAAATGTTTTGTAAATACACTGTGATCTGTAAGTTGTGTTAATAATAAGCTGAGACATAATATTGTAGAAATTCTTCTTGCATTTATTATGAAATTTCGGTGTCTTCAGGTTATTGATATCTTTTTGCCAAAGGATAGTTTGTAAATAGACATATTTTTATAATTTAATGTTGTTTTTATTGCACTAAAACGGACTAAACGGTGACATTTTTGACCTTGTTTGGATCTTTAGTGCAGCTGTTGACAATGAACCGTACAGAAAATGGAGGTGATTTATGGTTCTACTGTAGCTGTTTTCAGTCTAAAAACACAGCTAAGCTAACAGAGCTATCATGTAAACTATCAGCTGTAATACAGATACTTTATTAAGTGAGTAATGTCATGGTTGGTACTGGTTGCTGTCGTGTTCTGATGCACAGTTTCTCCCTGGAACCAGCACTAAACAGAACCCCTAGTAGGCTGGCGTCATGACAATCTGGTATCATAAATGAAGTTGGCGGTCCTTTTGAAGTAAAACAATCAAAACGCGGAAACATTTGTAAACAATGTATTTTCATTCATGCCAAAAACTCGTGAGCATTTAACACAACACACGGCATATTATGCATTTAAACAGCTACTAGTGACTGTGATACTGTACATGTATCTTAAAACGTTTGCCTAGTGTGTGAAGTGATTAGCTGCCACTTTAGATACCAGGCCTTTTATTAATATCTGTTAAATCCCTCACAGTGGGCTCAGACAGCTCTCTGAAGCTTTCAATGATGTGTCCATCAAGCCCATTTCTCTCTTTTCTCTTTCTTTTAAGCGCTTATAGGTACGTTGTTTGTGTGCGCCTAAGAATGACAGATTGTAAATACTACCTGCAAACGACCTATATATATATATATATATATATATTGAGCATAGTGTATACTGTCATTACTGCGGTGGAAAAAAAAAAAGACTCCAAATATGCTGTGATCCATTTTGACTTTCATCACAATCCTGCAAACACACAATTTCATATCAAAGAAGCTGAAAAAGCCTGCACACTTAAAAAGACATCAGCACTCCAACAGTCTGTGCTGTGAGATGCTAAAGGCCATTAAAGAAAAGCCACATTTTCACTCATCTTGAATTATGTACAATACATCACTGACAGACTGACCATAAAAGAAATATAGCTGTGTGTGTGTCTATGTGGCGCATCCCCAGGATAAACTACTATGTTCCATCAGAGCCATTGGCCATTCTGTAATGATGTCCACCGCCCAGTGGTGGTCTACGGTGCCATGGGGTCTGCGCATCCTGATCTGCGGCTACACGACCAAGTGTTTACGGCCAAGGGCATTATTTCACGCTGCTCCACAGACCAGTAGCCTGACTCATCTTTTCAGATATCTAGCCCTGGGGACGGTGTTGGGTTTAATTATGCATACATGGGACATCAGTCAATGTTAATGTTGTCCTTGTTTTACACAGCCGACCATACAAGATACGGCGATCATCTGAACAACAACCCGAAGAGATCTGAAAGCATCGCCGACGACTCTCAGGAGCAGGAGGCGAGTAAAGCCAGGTGAATACGGTCTGATTTTCAACCCAGCGCATGTTTCCAGCTGCTGCCATTTAATCATCATTTCATGGTGAAGACTTCAGAGCTTTGTTGCGGCATTGGTTAATATCAGCAGGATTTCTCTCCTTGAATACTTCAGGAAAGCTCTCTGTCGGGGTAGGGATCTCAAAATGGTTTTTAAACAGGAGCTGTGACAAATATTGCACCCAGCTCCGCTCTCCTGACAGTGGCCTCTGGCAATTCTCATCCTTCCCCTGGTAGGCCTGCAGGCAATATGGCCATTACCTTTAGCCCTGTGGAGCTTTACTTCCCCGGACAGCCACACACTCAGAGATGCTGATGCTCCTTATGAAAGCTCTTCCTTATGGCAAGAATATTAAAAATGTGCCTAGTGGTGCCCACATGGGAAAAAACCCCTTTCTTATTGTGTGGGGACATGAGCCGACACAGTTGCAGCTGATGTGTAGGAACTGCCTTCACCCTCAGCTTATGGACTTAAGAGTCCAGGTCCTATAAACGTGAAATACTGTAATAAACATTTATGATTATCTCCTATAGGCGCGTCTTAAAATATATATTTAATTCACCCACTCCTGTGTTTTCATGGAGCATAAACGACTTATCATAGACACTCTGATTTCTTTGTGAAATAACAAGCACTGTAGATTAATTGCAAGAGTTCCAGCAACAGAACAGAAGTGATTTCTCCAGAAATATGTTGCTAATGAAGGGGTGTCACCCTCCCTCTCTGCGTGTCGATGTAAGCGCCTATGTGTTGGTGCCAGTTTGTAACCAGCCGGTCTGATGTGATAAAAGTACACAGAGATGCACAGATGGCTAAGGTCATTACATGATTGATTTGCATTGTGATTGTTCTTAAAAAAGACCGGACCATTACGCTGAATTTGTACAACAATAAGTGGGGGAGGGAAAAAAAAAAAAAAAAAAGAAAAGCAGCTTTCTCGAAGAGTTAATGACTACCTTTTTATCTCGGCGCTGACACACTCTCCAATTACCTTTCGATTTCCAAACGTATGATGAAGACTGTCAGGAGTGAAAATGCAAAGTAACTCCAACATCGAGACCAACACATGTTCTCCACTGCTGGAGCCAGAGAGTGTTGGCTCTGAGTGAGAGCTTTCCAGCCAGCTCCTCTTGGCACTGCTGACTCTCTGTCCTGGGCATACTGATTCTCATATCAGGGTTCATTTACATAATCCTGCCTGCGATTGGTCTCAGTTTAATGAAGGGTGGTAATGCATTTCTATAACAATGTTTCACCCCTCTACATGCCAACATAAACAGAACAGTGCGATGTCATCTGTTGAAGCATTCGTGGACTCTATAATCATAAAGAAGAAAAGAAAAGCTAGTTGTCGTTCAGCAGTGTCAAGGCTCTTTGGTATTTTCTGCAACAAAGGAGCTGTCAAACTTTTTTTTTTTTGGATGCGCGCTGCTGGCTTGCACTGTGGCAAACATTGAAAAGTAAGCGGATATAACCTACAATGGTAGCCATCGACAAAATTCCTTTTCTCCAGCATCTAAGCTGCAAATATCCTCCAAACAGTGCAGCAACTGGCACTTCAGCCTCCTCTCTAAGCTTCTTAAAGTGTTGTTGACTAGAGAGAAGTAAATGGTTATTTAGGCAGTAAAAAAAAAAAAAAAAAAGAACAAAATTTCAATTTTTGGTGTAAATTCGGAGATGCTGTTGTTCTTCTTCCCTCCAATTACCTTGATAACTGAAAATCACGAGGAGAAATGAACCCAGGCCCATCCTCAAGGGAACTTTCTGCAGTTATTTTGACTAATTTCCCAATAATTAAATGTTTTTTTATGTTAAAAACAGATACACTGGTCAAAATATTTTACCACACTTACAAATTACATTACAAAACTGTGATCTACCGCAATAACTGTTCCCTTCCTGAAGCACAGCTCATAATCAAGGCAAATCAGGAAAGTGATGTTTGGCTGTTGAGGGCATTTTACTAAAGGTTAAATCCCTTATGTTCTCATAGCCCTGACAGATCAACAGAAAATAAATGTTAAACAAATAAAGTCTGTCATCCACTGAGTTGCGTTAAAAATGCTGGTCTCAAGGGCTAAATGTAATGTTACTGAAGATTATACTTAAATCCTACTCTGTAGTTATTTATGACACAGAGAGTTCATCTTTTCTATTTATGCCATACACCAACAGGACATTTCTCTCCATACATGATCAACATTTTGCTCCTAATCTCCTGAACATCACATTAAACTGTTCTGGAAAATGACTGACAAATTGTGTAATTAAAGTAAGTAAAGTTGCCCAGGGATGACCGAGTAAAAGTTCCAATTAAAGATCTAATCAGACATTGTCATCAGAAGTCTATTACAAAGTCAAAGCATTTGACATTTATGCCATGTATAACACAGGATCCAATTCCATATTGGATTGGTTTGGATTCAATTTATTGTTATTTCACATATTTCAGAGCAACTCAAAGGTATCCCAGTTACAACTGATCAAGATAAGCATTAAAACACAGACAAACATGGGAATGCAGATACAATTCGCAAGGAACTGTGTTTCGTTTCTGGAGAATGAAATGGAGACATTAGTGTTTAAAGAAAGAAAAAAAGACAAATTCCATTGTGTAGATGTAATTCATGAAAAATATATATGTATACACACACACACACACACACACACACACATATATATA
>JAPSES010000144.1:9376745-9392097 GCA_029822895.1 Maxillicosta whitleyi
ATGTTCTGCTTGGGTCTGAATTCTTCATTAATTCAACTCCACAGGTCCATCTTCAACCCTGTTTCTGAGTAATGACAAAATAAAGGTGGTTTGGAGCGCTGGCCCTTTAAATGCTCATGACTCCACCTCCTTCCAGTTTATTGACTGTGCGCTCTGTCATGTTCACCCACTTGAGTCAACACATGCAACCAATAACTGAACATTTTACGTAGTCGGCTTAAAATTTGGACACATTTTCAGTTTTACTCCAAACGCTGCTGCTGATAAACAATTATGTGGAGAAACTGGAGAAATGTTTGTCAGACGTCTGGATCATATTTGTACAAATGTCATGAAATAAATAGTTATAGATGTAACAAATTAAGCAGGAATTAAAAAACAGGTTGTAGAAATCCACTTAATATAGAGATAGTTTTACAGCACCTGGAGGGTTGAAATTAAAACTTTATTAACTATTAGGGTGCAAATACAAATACACACACACACACACACACACACACACACACACAAAGAACCACAGACTAATAAAACTAGGCTTAGCAAAATATGAGCTTTTTAATGGAAATCCCAAAGGATGTAAATCAGATTTGTGTATGCTTCATTAAACTTAAGTAATCTTGGTCTAATTAAAGTGACATTCACAGATTTTACTACTGATCCAGTTTAGTACATCACTTACCAGTAAAATGTTGCACTGTTTAATCTATAAAAACAGGGAAATACATTTTCACAAGTAATTTTCACTGAAACGATATTGACAAACTAGCAATAGAAGTGGTTCCCAGCCCTTTTGACGCAATTTTAACTCCAGACATTAAAAATTTACCTTTTTTTGTTGCTAAAATGAATTTGTTTTTGATCATGTAATAGTTTGCTATATTATGTTACAAATAAACATTAATTTTTATATAATGTAATATTATGGACAGAGGTAGACGGTATGTTAGCGCAGACATTTTGGCTTTTCCTCGTTGCTTTCAATAATGCTCATAAAAATCCATACTGATCCATCGCCTTTTTGGTGTCTGCTTCTCACGTCTTAGCGGGACCAGGTGGGCGGAGAAATCTTTCCATTCTCTCAAATCCAGTTTTCTCACTGCAACTGTTTTCGGGCCGATCGAAGCATAGTAACGTACGTAGTCATATGATCGAGTCGATCAAGGTATGCCGTCTCAGATATTATATCCTACATTTTTATTTGAATTACATTTTTATTAGGAAAAGTGTGTGGTGTTTTCATTATAACTAAATATACATGGAATCATTAAAAAAATATATAGTTTTAATTCAATATTTTTTTCACTTACGAGAAATTTCAGGTGACCCCATTTGAATTCCATGGTTGAAAAACACTGATCTATCATTTAGTTTTGACAGTGGAATTAGTGACTTAAGGGGAAAACGATGTCAAAATGTGGTTCATTTCATATTCGGTTCTTAGTACTTCTGATTTCATCCTGTGAGTTTTTTAAATGTATTATTCTGACATGAGCGTTGCTCTCACAGGACCGTTACCTGGAATTTTTTTTAACAACTATGGAGATCATGTGTGATTTTAATCCCATGTCTGTAATTTGTGAAGTAAAATTCTCCCTGTCTTATTCTACAAAAACCAGAGTGACGATATTAGCCCCATGCAAATGTCCATCTGTGATTTGAAACCTATTCTGCATCCTCTGCACATTTATTCTGTCAGTGTCCTGGTTGAGAACTATGCAAGTTGTGCTGGTGATTATAATAAAAGGTTTTTTTTTTTTTTTTTTTTTAAGCAAATTCAGGAGGTTCATATCACAATAAAACATGGAGACCCATTAACCAAAAGCGAAAAGTTAAATCTCTTCGAGGAGCCAAATCTCAAAACCTGATAAAATGGCAGCTACAATCAGGAATATTATTTCTGTCTTTCAGAAAACTGAACTGTAGATTATTATTAGTGAGGCTTGACATCTGATCCATGAGATAATGTCGGTGAATTCAAGTACAAAACAGATTGTGCTTCTCTCGTACACGTTCTCTCCTTGAAACACAGATGTTGAGGGTTAAATTCTCAATTGAGGTCAATTGAGGTTGCTGGGTTACACTAGCCCCATGGGAACAGAGCTTTACGTGTTCATTTACACTGTTATCTAACTCCTAATAAAGTCAAACTTAGTTACGTTAGTTAACAGTGATGAATTCTTTCTGGGGCGGGACTAATATTGGCTGATTAATCGTTATTATATTGGCTCTGAAAAGAAATCCACTGTCGCTCGACCTCTACTATAAAACAACGCCATTCAACTCTAACTGAACTCCATTTGTAACACCTAAGCAGATGGCACCGTATGTCGTCGTTGTGAACTCCTGATGGGAAGTTGGAATCACACCTCCAACCTTCCAACGCAGGACTTCTTCTCAAACAATGCAGCCATGGTGGGGAGATTAAGTACGCTGCCACAGGAGTGCACAATGCTTCATTAGGCCTAGCAAGGAGGAATGTCTGTGCCCAAAGCAATCTGGGACCCAGTGAAGTGTCGAAAGACCACTAATGCAATCCTGCATGCTACTCATTACTTCCCACTGTATTGACTATATTTAAGGAGGTCTAGAATGATTATTCAAAGGATGAAATCAATTCTTCACATAATGCTTTCACTCAACATCTAATCACAGCATGCTTAATGCATTTAATGGTGTTAAGGCCAGCAGAGCAAAAAACCAAGTACATGAAGGTGGGAGTGTCAGTGACTTAAGTAACCTGTAGCGCTGCTGTGAACAGCTAGTTCTGTCCATCAAACTTCAGGTTTATTACACCAGCAATTCCTATAATGAGAACTATGTTAATGAAGTATATTATGGAAGTTAAATCAACTGCACGGCTTTACATTTACTTTCAAAAGGGTTCAGACATTCTTAAAATTAAGTGAATACACTGTAAATTGGTAAATGAGGACTGAGGATGATAACAAGACGATGTTGCTTTAAGGAGTTGAAGTTAAATATTTTTTGGCTAATTTCAATCCTGCAAAACCCACAAAGCTAAAGGTGGCCTAAGACTTTTGCACAGTACTGTATTTGCATATATTTTCCTGAATGCTGAATATACAAACAAAGTGGACACGTCACCACACTCGTGGTTAAGAAGTCACAACCTACAACAAGGTGACAATTTTTGCATAATAAATGCATTCATTAAAGTGCATTAACACTAATCTTTTTAAGGAGCTTCATTTTACATATGTCTTAGTCAGAAGATTCTCATAAATTATTGAGCATGCATATAAAGCAATTTTCACTCAACTGCCGGTGGCTGCAGTGCTGCAGTATTGTGTTAATTAGTTGTTATTGGCTGCAAATCCAATTTGACAAATATTGCAACTGGTCAGTTGGTTAAAAGCTATTTGTAATGCATTGGTTTATAAAACTGGCTTTCAGTGGACGGTACATTGTTCAGATGTAATCCCGCTGCCATTTATCACCTTACTGCACAAACTCATCTCAGATATAGTAATGCAGTATGAGGCATTATATGATGACCTTACATTTCAGCTTGTATGTAGCAATATCCGTTCTACCCAATATATTGGGGATTTTGTGTATTTATTGTAGTATTATAGTCATATACTAGGACCTGTGATATTCGGAAAACGGAATAAATGAGGCTGAAAAAGGGAGCTCACAGTGGCTTCCTTTGTTTTAAAGTGATGGCTCAGGCTCAGATGCAATCCAGAGGGAACTATCTCTTGGCATCTACAGATGAACCAGTGGCCTGAGCTTTGAATCCGTATGGGCTTTATCAGCACTTTGTCAGTCATTTTCAAACAGGATTGAGAAAAGCTGATTAGTCTGGCTCTACACCGGCGACACTGTGGACTCATTTGACTCACAGATGAATACAAAATTATCTCTAATTCGTTCAGAACGAGCAAATAGAGGAAACATCGTGCCGCATTAGGCTAAATGGAAGGTGTCGTTCCAGCACCGCTCTGCTTTTCACCTCGGCTTGTAGGACATGAAGGTCATAACACACGACGCTCAATGTGGGCCAGCTCTCAGCAGTGAGGTGGGTCGGAGGGGCTGAGCTCCATCTCCAGGAGGACAACAGAGTGCCTCTGTCATGCCGAGTATATACCCTCTTTGCCACCATGAGCGGTCAAGTGGAAGGGGCTGGCCCTGAAGCAGCCACGGTTGTGTGGAGGTGTATGTGTTAGTGCGAACGTATACAGAGGGAGCAATCTGGAGTGTGCTGGAGGCTATGGCCTCTTTGACGTGATAGATTCCCTTAGCAGCCTGCAAAGCCAGGAGGGAGCCAGTCAACATCCTGCCACATGCCCCGCTGTTTATCTTCCAAAATCTGGTGGCAGGTTGCATCCTTTGGGCCTGCCCCAGCCGCTCTCTCCTCTCACCGTAATCACCATAACTTATGGTGACACAAATGACCACGCGCTTTCTAATGTTTGTGCTAGATTGAAAGAACCCCTCGCTAAAAGTGATTTTTTTTCTCCCCCCCTATGGATTTCCTGCTATTGAGCAGAGAATGTGGTAACCTGCATGTGGCCTTTCTATGGCTATGCAAATGTTTGTTGTGCTTTAACAGATTCAAGCTGAATCAGGTTTCCCTGGAAAAACAAGGTAGATACAGTAGCTCAGAGGTCTGAGATCATAGCCTCTTACTGAAGAGAAAAGAGAGAGCTGGGTGGGGAAAAAATTCAATTCCAAATCTAGGGCTTCAAACGTGGATGGAAGCGGAATGCAAATAAAGTTCTGTTTCTCTGTGTTGTGATTTATCACTGTGCCGAGCAGTAGAGCCAGGGCAGGCGGTGTATTGAACGGAATGACTCTTCTCACATATTGGAAAAAGCAACTCAAAAACAAAGTACAAGAAAAATAGTGCCAGAGAGATGGATGACCTTCAGTCCTCCTTGGTGGGAATAGGTGGTGGAATTTATTTGGAGAGCTAATTATTGACTGGTAGAAGTGTTTTTGGGGAAGCCCAATATACTTAAAAAATAATAATAATAAAAAAAATCAGAGCGAGGCATTTTGTTCAGTCAAATAAATTGATGCATGGATGAAAGTAATGACTGAGACTACAGGAAAAGCATATGTTGGTTTAAACTTTGTCAGTACAGAATAAGAATGTGTTTATCTTTCATGAAGAACGGTTATTGAACAAAAGAGAACAGCAAACTATGAGTGAGGAGGCGTTTCAGATTATAGAGCTTCTATGTAGCACTGGCATTACAAACTATACGTGGCGCTATTAAAAATAACACATGGGTCACAATAATTTGTATATTTGGAGATATATTAAATGAATTGATTTGGTGTTACCTTCATAATAAAGAGGGAAACATTGGACATTAGAAAATGAATTGTGGATAAATTGTGAATACAGATACTCAAATCTAAAGCGTCATTATTCCGTATCGGGCGTGTCCACCTCTGGATTCCAAACAAACATTGCGCTCAGACGTCTGACTACTGCGATGACAGCTCAGACCTGATTGTAAGATACTGTACCACTGGCATGTTCTCTCTGTTAGATCGCAAGTCGTGGCATTTTGGCCACACCTACAGTTACCAGTCAAGCGTGACTCTGTACAAAAGATTGGACTCAATGTCTGACGTTAAAGGATTAGTCCAAATGCCAGCGTCACATGCATCAGGAATGAATAAAATACAGATGTTAAGTGGTAGCATCTGAGCAAATCATTTTTCTGGAGATTACACCACATGTTTGGACTGTGTATTTTTCATGGCGTAAAGTATATTAACGCCATATTAAGACAACTACAGATATGAAATAACGCTCAATCTCCAGAGTCTGCTCCGGCCATTCACAGTATTGCTCTGTTGGCTTAAATTCATTGTTTTTGGTCAGAAAACACACACATTAAACTTATAATTCACCTCAACACGATGGCGTACCAGGTAGCGCTTTTGTCCTGCAGCATCAAAACCAGATATGAATAGGTTAATTCTCCTTGAAATGACATTGACAAAGGTACTGATGAAGATCTGGAGTTGTTCCCCGAGCATCTTCAGTGACAGCTCACTGCTCCTAAAGTGCTGAATGCTAATATTAATTGCTAATGCTACAGTGGGTAAAATGCAGCTGGACCGAATTTCCCTACAGTGGTAATAATTAGTGACTTAACCTTGAACCATTTCTGTCTAATATATAGTAAAGATCTGCTTTGAATTAGCTAAACAGAACTGTCACGGTTTAGCTTGAACCACAGATCAACAAACGGCATTAAACATAAGAACGTAGCTATTTTATAATGTTATGAACTTCATAATTAATGTACTTTAGACCTGAATACTGAGCTGAATGTAACAATTATGTCTCAATTTTTCTATAACTATAAATTACTCAAAGCTATTTCTTATCTGTTCTCACATTCATCATAGCAGTGGAGTTAACTGAAATGCTGCCATTTCCGCTTCCTTTTTTTTTTTTTTTTTAATTTCTTTACCTTGGTGCTGTGTTCTGTGTAAAAAACGATAGAATTTTTTTTAATTTAATCACTTTTTAAAACTATTTCTTACTGTTTTCACCTCATCTCTGCAGTGATGTTAGCTTTCATCGCCATGGGAGACGAACAGAGCGACTCACTACTCCCTCTAGTGGACATTTACAGTCACATTTATGCGGTTATGATGGTTGTGAATAAATATAGTTCATGTCTCTACTTTGCAATACAATGCATCTATAATTTTTTAATTTTTTTTTTCATGTTTTAAAGTAAAACTACTATACATAGTTCCAGTGAATGACATTATGGCAACAAAACTGACATTTGTCTGTAGCAGAATTTTGGTGCAGCCCATATGTGCTGGTAAACAAGCAACTGTATACCCAGAATCCTGTCTCTGCTAAACTGCCAAATTTCTGCTGAAATACATTCTGTCTAAGCTCCTATTGCTTGTTTCTTACATCTACACAATCCTACTAGTTTACTATTGTCTTCCTTTGGACAAAATGGTGACATAAGCAGACAGCCAGAGCTTAGCCACTGTTTATTTGAGGCATTATTTTTCCTGATTTGTTTGTGAACCATTGGGACGCTAAGCTACTCAACACATCAAACGTCATTCACACACACAAAAAAAATGAATGAACCGTCAAATGGCAGCAGAGTTAGTTATAAAAAAGGGGGAAAAAAAGTGAGCTTCCTGTTTCACTGTACTGCCGTTCTCACATTTGGGGCTCATTCAGAACTACCAGTAAACAGGATTGATTGAATGGGGGCCTTGTGTTTTCCATCTCCCGTCTCTCCATTTAATTCTCCGGTGATGAGTCATGTCACCATTGCCGTGCCATGGGTAAGCCTCAATCTCCGTGCCCAATGACTGCACCAGAGAGCAATCCCTCAACGCCGTCCAGGCATCAATCTTGCTTGGAAGCAGTTGGCGATGAACCTGGGCTGCCTTGAAAACTTCTCTGGCTGACAGCTTCCATGATCAGCCGTCACAGCTGACTGTCTGATTCATACCTGAACGCCACATCAATGGGGGAGAGGGAGAGGTCACGCTCCTGCTCTGTTTCTATGTTTAGAGTTCACAATGAAAACCAGCTTTCTTCGTCTCCCTTTAAAATGCTCCATCACCTTCGTAAGATGAAGACAGCACTGGGAAAATATTTCAGCACAGAAAAGATGCAGCCTGGGTAGAAGCAGGAGAATAACAGGACGTGCTGTTCCACATTTCACTTGTGTGAAATCTGTGGTTTAAAGTGAGCAAACAGGAATGATATTGATGTAAAGGCACGTTGCTTTTTTTGGTTTGTCAGATGTCATTTTCGAGGGCAAAAGGCGGTGTTTATACTTTCGAATGTGTAAATAAAATCAGCTAAAACATATCATAGAAATCTATCATTAGTGTGTTTAGAATAAAAACCTCTGATATACTGCCAAAGATGCCAATTTATTGGATTGGAGAGAAATGAACCAAAGGGGAGAACCATTAAGAAAGAACCTTTAGAGGAAACGAAAGTGATAAAAGCTAGAAGCTCTGCTGTTTTTTGCACCACTGGATGCAACTCTAAAAATAATGGAGTTTGATGCTGAAATGGCAACTACACACAAGACAAACCGTACAGAAAATGGAGGTGATTTGTGGTTTTACTTCTGTAACTAACAGAGCAAAAATGTAAATTATCAGCTGATGCAGCATGTGAGGATTATAAAACAGAGTTATTTTTGACCGAATACAATTTTAGAGTGGTGAAGAAAACTTGATGACACCGTAATACAGATGTGGGTAGACAATGAGTTTTAACAGTGTTGATTCACAGATGGATTTAGTCTTAAGTGCATTTCTGTCTTCTGTATCAATTCAATGCAGAACCCATAAAGACCCAGTGCTACTTTTATGGCAGTTCCCAAATGAATTTGTCTCCATTTCACCTTTCTTAAATGATTTTTCCAACATTTATTAAAATATTATCCTCTGTGTTTTGTATTTTTCAGTGTACATCATGTATTTTTCCGTATATTTAATTCACTGATCACAAAGATGTTCATTAAAGCACAGAGAAAATGCAAAGGTTATGATATCAAAACAGGGAAAACCAACAAAATATATCATTTATTGAACATAAAAAGTGTTTCCATCCACTGTCATTGATCCAACTCCGTGGGTTTTATTGGTAAATCAATGTTTTAGAAGATGACAGTATTTCCACGGTAACGACAGAGCCTCTGAACATCAAATGGCTCATATCTGGTGACCACAAAAAGATGAAAAACTGAATTTTACAGCAAATATTCAAATGCATTGATAGATTTAGTGTATCAACAAGTATTAAATATTTTAGATCAGTAGACGATTTTAGCTGCCGGTGGCTTTTGGGGTCTTTATGGGTTAATTCAGTGACTGGACTTTGCTAAAATAGGCATTTGAGTGGCACGAAACTGTCAATATATGTAGTAAACTGCTTTAACCACAGATCTGTGTAGATTAAGCAGCGCAAATGTCGTAACTGCAACAAACAACATCAAAGAAAACAGAAAAGCATTTCCCAAATATAAGAAAAATATAAATATAATACAGAAGTTGCTTGGAATAAAATAGATATTAATGATAGTGAAATAGCATTAGATAGTTAGGAATATAAAAAGAAGAAATGATAATGATCAGCACATACTTGCATACACATTCATAGTATTACTGTTTTCCAGTGTGAATTATTCAAGTGCAGATTAGCCAGTAAAAACAGCTCAACCCAAATGCCTTTGAAATACAGCTATACATAACACTGTGCAAGGGCATGATGCAAACACTGCAATAATGTTATGCCTTTGCATCTTTTGTTAGACCAAATATGCTCAAAACTTAGTTTTAAAAGTAAAAAAAAAAACTCATACTAGAACAGTTCTTTTTTAAAGAACTGGATAAAAACGCCTTAAAAACGCCCCAGACTTACTGATTTAAGGTAAATTTTTTGCCAAGGGAATATAAAATAAATAGTATTTATTGCTCCTTTAATAGTTTCCCAATTGATGATGTTAGTAGAACAAAACACATCCCCTTGACGGTTACATTTCATTAACCGGAAACCTTCATCCTCTCAGAACGTCCACAAAAAGGTGAAAAACATGGCAATGTTAGCGGAGTTAACACATCACACCACATGGATGGTGGGGGGTGGGGGGCAAAAACCGTCTGTTCTCACTATGCATTACGCTGCCACCTCCTTATTAGAGCTGAGACGAAGAGCTCATTGCTTCTAATCCTAAAGACTAATCTGAGAAAAAGACTGCATTCATTCTAAAAATGGTTTGCCAGGTGTATTTCATTTTTCCTCAATCCATTACCAGTCTTTTATCAGTAGGAATCTTTTCCATAATCATGTTAGAACTCCATTAAGCAGGGCTGTCGTGTTAAACTCAACTCTAAATCTTACCCTGGGATCACATTTATAGACGATATAAAGATACGCATTTTAAATCAATAAATACTCCAAATCTACTGATAATTTACATTAAATTTACTGTTGGTTAAATTGTAATTTCAAGCTTGAATGTGTGTCCCTACATTGTTAGAGCAGGTCGTGGCAGGAATGACTTCGGCTGCCACGTGATAATAAACTATTCATTGGCCCTCTGCCGTTTGTTTGAGGAGCCAACATTTGGCCAAGATACACATGACCAATAATTAGCCTTCCTTTGTGTTGTCAGGCTGCAGACTCTTGGCTTTTCCCCAAAGGAAAAGAAGAATCAATTGGTTTCTCTCATATCTGAACACTAAATTTACATGCCCTTACAGACTATTCCATTTTATGTTATATTAGTACCTTCGAGAAAGCGACTTTCTATAGGCATTTTTTTTACAGCTCTAGCAGTCTAAACTCATTCCACTTAACTATAATTGAAGGTTAAATGTCAAGGTCAGAGCAGATATCTTTCTAAACTTCATTACATGTTGAAGATTTCACTCACAGATTGCTTTCAGAGGTACTTTTCCGACACTCATCTTGCAAAGAATAAAAGAAAATCTTGTCTGGATTTACCGGGGAGACCAAACATGCGCGGTATTTAGCTGCTTTCACCTTATTCCATTTATTTAGTTATTACATTCTATGGCTGTCACGTCCATTCATTATGCTGCACTCACTTCACCTGTTTCTCCCTTTTCCTCACACCTGTCACCACACACCATTTAAAACACACTCCTACCTCGTTTCCTTTGTCGGTTTATTTTCTCGTCTTCCTTGTCAGAACTACTTCGCCTCTTCACTCGCTCCCATCGCACAGGTACGGCCGTATGGTTTCCCTCATCTCCCTTCATTTTGGACTGAGTCTCTTTTTGTTCCCTGGTTGTCTTCTTCTGTTTACCGCTCGATAAAGAGCTTTTTCCTTTCTTCTACAAACTCTGCGTTCAGATCTGTTATTAACCTTGACGACGGGTGGTTGTGGCTCAGTTGGTAGAGTTGTCCAATGACCAAAGGGTTGGTGGTTTAAATCCTGGCACCCAATGTCCACATGTTGCAGTGTCCTTGAGCAAGAAACTGAACCCTAAATTGCTCCCAGTACGGTTAGGCATGGTATATTAGCATATTAGCTACCTACTGATGTATGAGTGTATGGGTGAATGTAAAGAGCTTTGACTACCAAGGTGTAGAAAAGAACTGTATAAGTGCAGAACATTTACCATTTATGATCAGAATAAAGAGCAAAAACTTCTTTATTTGAGACACGATTCGTTTTTAATGTCTACAACCTGCCTGTAGGACACCATGCCAGTAACGGATCATCCTGCATAAATCAATATTGTTTGCTTGTAAATTATAACACTGATTTGTACCAGACAAAGTAGATTGAAGACTTGAAGAGTAAAGAAATCAAAACCATGACAAGCTTATAAAGCGCCGTTCTTGTGTCTTCAAGCTATTATGCATTCTTTTGCCAGCACTGCAGAGGGGAGTTGTGCTCTAATTAAACTCACCTCCAAATATCCTTGCCGACACCTCCAGAATACTCAAAAGCTTTAAAAATGTGCCTGAGATGGGAATTTGTTATGCATGTACGCAGCAGTGCTAATAAATTCCCTGTTTAGACTTCAGCCAAGATTAGCGTTGCAACCTGCAGAACACATCTCCAGCGTGCCACCGAGTCACAGAGGTCACTATTCAGATTCTTTGACACATAAAAGCCTCCTGTGATTGAACCGGTCCTCAGAGGCGATGCCAGCTGCTGAAGCAAGGCTGTGTGAACTGTTAACTGCTGATTGCTGCTGCAAACATCTGCGTGGATAAAAAAGCTTTGCGACCATTCAATATTACCAAAGCTGAAAAAAAAAAAAAAAGCTTGATTGATGAAACTGCATTAATTCCCCCCAAAAATAAAATTGGGGCTCACTGGTGAAATATGCAAAGCTACATTTTTTGAGAAGCGCTCTGAGGCGATGCTGAATTTTAAGTCTGACTGTAATGTGTAGAGAAGATAAACTCCCTCTCTCAATGAAGACAATCCTTCTTTTGATGACCCGGGGAAAATAGTGTCAACAAGGTATTAATAAGAACCGGGTGTCTAATTTCAAGGCCCAATCAGCCTAGTGTCACTTCTGCATTGTTGCTTCATAAAGAGGCTTTCGGAGCAAGTGGGACTTTTGTATTGATGTTAAACAGTTGAATAAACACACCCCTGCCAGCCAGCAGAGCAGCGCCTTCGTTAACACTTCCATCCCCCTGTACGAAGAAAGAAACCCTAATAAAAGCTTATTAACTACCTGTGAGGATTAAATCTGATCATTCGGGGCTGTCACGGTGACAGTAAATAATGTGTTTCTTCTGTTCCGCTTTGTAAATTGTATGCATTTTGGTTCCACTATAAGCCCCCGAATAAAAACCCACGCCTGCCACCCATGTTTATACGCAGTGAAAAATGACATTGCCATCACCTTTACAGATATACCTTCAAATATGAAAGCTAATCCACTGCTTTTGCTAAAGTGCTTGAGGGGAAAGGGCGAGTTATTAAGATCGAAAGTAAAGACAGTCCTAAATGATTAAACACATAATTAACAGCTACCGCATGAAGGGCACGACTTGTCGAATCTCAAGGGAGTCCCGATCGGATGGCTTAAACCTCCCGCAACAAACGCTGTAGCTAAAAAAAAAAAAAAACACTGAATCAGCTCCAGCACAAACTAACCCGCCGGCAGATGAAAATTTTCCTCAATCTGTCAAACTGCATCTTCTGGAATTCTTGAGCTCTCCCCCATCCAGAGATCCCTGGAAAGAAAAGTGAGTTTGTATTTGTGCAGTAGCAATCCAAAACGCTTTAAACACAGCCTCAGAGCTATCTGGCCTTTGCACAATTCAGGAAATGAACAACTAGGCCAAAGCAGACAAACACATTCAGACAAAAATCCTTCAACCCTCACTCCCCCTTCGCTCCCCAACCCAACCAAAATAAGTTCAACAATTACATGTCTTTGAGGAGAGATAATTATTCACCAATGTGCCAAATGAACAATTTTGTTTGTCTGACAACAAAACAACAAAGTGTAAGCCATTAGTCTTGCGTGACAATCCAGAAAATCAAGCTGAGCTTTGGCCGCTGCCCCAGAACAGGCATCTGTCAAAACAAATGGATCTTGTTTTCAAGATATATAAATAAATAACTAAGTTATGATCCATGGATTTCATAAAAAAAAGAGTTGGATGGATAATTGTAAAAAATGTGGCAGTTGGAAAATCTCACTTTAGACAAAAAATACAAAACTAAATAAAGAAATTAATTATTCTGATAGGAATCATGGTGCGTTTTGACTGTATTTACATTATTACATAACATTACATTACATTTGCAGACACTTTTATCCAAAGTGACTTTCAAGGTATAGGTATGTAAAGTGTAAAGGGCCTTGCCCAAGAGCCCACCTGGGATTCAAACCAGCAACCTTGAATGAAAGAATAGATGATTCAAGGATCGGTACACTTCTTGATACATGTCTGTTAAATGAAAGCAAACCATTAACCAAAATGTAACCACTTCATCTCCAGTCATAGGTGCATGTGCGTACTTTCTTACCAAATTTTCAGTTACTGCGTTTTTTGCAAATAGTACGTTTTTTTTTATGTCTTTTCCCTTCGGGGGTCACCACAGCAAATCACATTTGCATGTTGCTTTGGCACAGGTTTTTTTTTTCTACATTGGATGCCCTTCCTGATGAGAAGCAAAATGAGACACTGCCCCCTTGTGGCTACTGGTATAGGGATGTACAGCATAAACGACCTTACCCATGGGCCCACCTGAGGATCGAACCGGCAACCTTCCACACCAAATAATCAAACAGTAACCTCAGATACACAGGGTATCTGCAGATTGGAGTTAGACACATTTGTGAGTTTCCACGACTTTTAGTTTTTTTTTTTCCCAAGGCATCTTTCATCAAATAAGGCCTTACATTCATATAAACAACAGGACAATAAACCAGTCTAAACCACGTTTCAATATTACATTACTTTTCCACTTGTCTATGAATAATGTTTCTAGCACCGACTTTCAAGCCGCTAAAGCTCATACCTGAACCCCTCCACCCATGACGGACAACTAATTACACATTTGACTAATTCTGGACAAAGCAAATATAGTGATATTAATTATTATGTCTGGATTTTTACAACCTTTAAGTGTCAGATTTAAGGATAATTAAGGCAGTAATGTAAGACGATCACATTTAAGACTACAGTCGATGAAAAAATGATTAAACCACCCCTTGTTTTCTTCAGTTTCTTGTTCATTTTAATGTGTGGTACAACTGAAGGTACATTTGTTTGGACAAATATAACAATAACAATAAAAACAGCTCATAATAGTTCAATTTAAGAGCTGATATCTATCCATTTAACATGTTTTCTTGAATCACTTCAGTTCTTACATCAATATCTATGACAAAAACGGTGCTTTTAGACATTCCATGTTTTCTTTTCTGTCTGTTTTAGTCACATGATACACACTGGGGTTAGCACGTGATCACATAACCATTGTTTTTTTTAATTTGTCTAATAATTTTATAGGATGACCTTGCTTTATCATTTCACTATAGTACCGATAATAACAGCACAACGTCCTACAACTTAAATACAAGAGAAGAAGAAAAAACATCCCAGAAATTGAGGACTCTTCAGACATGAACTTGCTAATGGGACCGAAAAAGAACCCCATCCTTCACCGTGAACATGAATCATCACTTACCAAATGAACCCGGGTCTACGGTATATATCTGGTTCAATCAGATGGGAAAATGAACAATAAAAAATAAATAATTCATTCTAACCCTTATTGTTATTCAGGGTCACAGAGACAATCACAGCACACGCCGAGCAAAAGGCAGGGAAACGCAATAGATGGCTCAACAGTTAATCATAGGGCTACGACAGACAATCACTCCCACTTACACGAATGCCTACAGGCAATGAATATGTGACTCGCATGTGCTTTCAGTGTAAGAGGGAAATACTATCACATGACATCGCTTTGCCTTTAACCAGTCATTGATCTGAGAGAAGGGCTGAAACCTCCATAAAGACCTGAACATGCACTTGAAGTAAATGTTACTTCAAGAGTTTCTAATTTACAGACTGTGTAGGTGTAAATACTCCATGTGCAAATAACCACAAAGCCACCTGCCGGAAGGAGCCAATCTGGCCCGTGGGATGAATTTGTGAATTTATTAAGATATTAACAATAAAATATGCCAAAATCTTTTTTTTAATTCGGGGGCCACATGTTAACCAATACTATTGTAATAACATTGAAATAATGGCAACTTCAATTTTTTTCTGTTTTTTTTTTTTTGTAAAATGTTTCCATTTACAAACTATCCTTTCAAAATAATGTGAATAACCTGAAGAAAT
>JAPSES010000144.1:9455399-9472120 GCA_029822895.1 Maxillicosta whitleyi
GGGGGGGGTCAGTTGCTGCTGAAAGTAACTTAAAGTCGTCTAACTTAGTTACTTTTAAAAGCAAGTAGTCAGTAACTTACCTAAGTTACTTTTTAAAATAGTAGTTAGATTACTGTTTCAAAGTAACTATAGCAACACTGCTCACAATAGGTAGCGGTGCACATACAGTTCCACTAGATTGAGGAACAGAGGTCTTTTCTGCATCTGTTGTCCAATGCCACGGTGCTATTTACGTCAGCGGCAGAAAAAACACATATTACTATTTACTCCCATCTGGATTTACATAATGGTGTAGTTTATATATACACGTATGCTCTTCACAAATAATGTCATTTACACACAGGAGTTATATGCTAATGTATGACTTTGCATGATATTTACACTTGGGTGCACATTAACATGTAGTGAACGTTGTTCAATCTAAACCATGACCTTTTCCTAAAACTAAACAGTTCAGTCTAAACTGCCGCTGAAGAACTATAAGTTCAGAGCTGCATTCACCATCTGTTCGCGCAGGTCCTGGTGATGTTAATACATTTGATTTATGTAGCGTTTTTTAAGGTTAAAACAAGAGAGGACAACATCCAAGACTATAAAACATACAGTTCAGAATACAGAGGTAATGAAAAAGCAGCGGATCACAGTGTCATTGATCTTTGACCAAAATATGTGCTATATTGGCATCTAAACAGAAAGAAAAACACTCAGGGCCAAATCCACAAAGAATGGGTCTGCTAATTGCACCATAAATTGCATGACATTTGCATTCCCAGTTTACTCCATTTTAGATCACAAAAGATCTTGTGCTAATGACAAGCCAGTGCAAAAGCCCTTATCTTGCGTGTTTTTTAATTAGCAGAGATGCATGCACACACAGCTTTACACAGTCACAAACCATTTTTCCCTCTTTTTGTCTTCCACAGTACAGCTATCAGTGGCACTGAAACATCTTCCATTTACATTAGCGTAGTATCCAAACATGTTCAGTAGGATCTATATGAACACCAGACTGGTCAGGTAATGTTAAGACTCAAATTCCATATTTAGGACTTGATGGGTTTGTAATAAAGCAGCCTGATCTCCATAAGTACTACCAGAACATATGTAGTTTAGCCCCTAAAGACCCAAACATCCACTCTCAACCTAAACCATCTACTGACTTGAACCATTTAATACCTGTTGATCCACGAAACCCATCAATACATGTAAATAATTTTCACCTTTTCATCATCATCAGATATGACCCATTTGGATGTTCAGAGGCGCTGTAGTTACCGTGGAAACACCATCATCTTCTACATCATTGATTCACCAGTAAAACCCATGAAATTGGATCATTGACAGTGGATGGAAACACTGGGTTTATGTTCAGCTATCGATATCTTTATTCAGTTTTCTCTGTTTCGAATATAATAACCCTTATGTTTAATCCGAGCTTCTATAAAGATATACATAACCAGTAAATTACATGTGAAAATACCTGATTCTTGTACAAGTACAAAGGATAATACTGCAATAAATGATAGTAAATCACTTAAGAAATGTTAAATGGCGAGAAAAATTGAGTAATAATTTCCCACTGGGTTTTTATGTGTTAACCTGTACTGTTGGATCTGCTTAGTGTTAGCTTAATACTGCAAATTATTCATGACATATGCTGGTCTTTAACTGTCAATATTTGCCAACCAAGCACTTATGGATATTATTGAAATAATAATAATATTGAAAAACTTAAAAAATAAATAAATAAATGTTGAGCTTTTGACCTCTTGTTCTTATGGTTATGTTGATGTATACAATGTGTATATGCTACTAGCATAGTGTAGCATTACCATGGCAACCCAAATAGATCTGTGGCTTCCCCTTTTATTGGGCTTACGAGGCTTCATGTTTAATTTATACAAAGATGAAACAAAACACAGATGGACAGAGTTAGCATGCAACAAAGGTACATTTACTGCAAAAGTTAAGGGCAAAATCCAAACTTCCTTTATAATTTGTGCTGATTTTTTTATTTTTTATTTTGTGAATTATCCCGTTTTTGCCATGAGGCTGATTTGAATAGAAAATGACAGAATTTTTGGACAAATGGGCATAGTCTGGGGACTGAACACGTTGAGCGAAAAAGAAAAACTAATATTTATTTTGTCATTTGTAGCTGATGCATAACTCTTTAGGAGTCCTAAAACCAAATTTACTGTTTCTACATGAAAAAAAAAAAAGATTATGAGACAAAAATGTAAATGTGGACGTCGAACATAGTCTTTACAACAACGGAAATCGATCGTCTTTCACTTTAGTTGCCCAAAAGAGCACTGGGTTATATCTCAACCTTAACGATTATAGGTTTTCAACATTATTTATCCTTATTCACTCCAAACATGATATTGGGATAACATTAAATCATTTGTGCTTGACAGATAATTTTAATTACCAGCCTTGAGGACTTAAGAATTTACCATCCATAACCATAATCACTTTACCCTACATAACCTTATATATTGATATCCTCCAATCCTAGACCAATTTATTTGCAGCAGTTGCAGTCAATAATACACCCGACACTATGGTATTGTTCATTTTGGCAACTTCAAGTAAAAGCAGCACCTTTTGATATGCTGAAAAATCTGCCACTTTTCAATGTGTTGTTTTTTTTTTTTTTCACCCTATGCAACAGATATTTTTTAGAAAGGTTTCAGTGAAAATGTCTGAAATTGACAAATGTCTTTGGATGGTGTCAGAGTACTAGAAATAGCCTTTTCGTCCATTTATTACAATTATTTACCAGGTAAATATAGGCCGACTCATTATCATCTGAACATTTTTTCCCCCTACATGACTGCTTGACCGTGCCCAAATATAAGAATTTTCCCTCATATATAACCATGTAAATGACACAGGTCCACCACTGTCGCCATTTGCTTGGCAACATCATTTATGGTGAATAACAAAATACATTTTTTGTCTCATTTACACTTGTTTTACACAGAGAAGTTGTGCAATGTTTTGTTGACCCCAAATTTCACACTGGATTAAAAAACCAGTCTCTTGTCTGAAAGTCTATGACTCATCCACCATAATGTCCTTGTCCTCTTGGTGACTTAGGGTACATTTAATTAAAGTGCATTATATAATACAATACTCTTGTTTATGTGCATGTTTTTGGGTGCAAACAGTCAAATAGTTTCTGTGTGTCCAATAGAGTCTGCTGTGTTTTCAGCCTCTGATGGCCAACATGGCTGTGGGGTCAGGGTGATATCAATGCCTGTTAGTCTGGCATGCTCTCGACAGCACTCGAATTGTATTTTTTGCATTTTCATGTAGACAGAGGTTTTTTTTTTAAGCAGTGCTTGTGAGAAGGGATTTGTTTGGGGGAGAAAATGATGGATGAAAATATGTGTAGAAATATGAAGGCCTTTGTGAAGGATAGACGAACTGGCAAATATTCATAAGCCTTTCTTAGAAGTCAACAATCTTGTATTTGTCTGCCGTTTACAGTCTTAATTTACATGTACGGTCTTTCGTACACACACAAAAATATTATATAGGTATGAAATGCAACACTATTTTCACTATTACTCTGGAATAAATACCTGCATTTGACATGAGTTCCTTTTTCGCAAGTCTATGAAAATGCATGACGTATTCCAGCAAGCTATCAAATTTCCAAAGATAGTGCAACAGAGTGTCCTTTATCTGGAGCTCAGACGTCCAGGCTGACTGCTTAACTGAAGGGGCATTATGAGCACAGCAAGCCAGGGATGCGAAATCCTATTGACTGTGTGAGACTGATGGAATTTCTGTGTTGATGCATAAAAATAGGGGCGTTTAAAAACCCCAAAATGAGGGGACACAGTCATTTGAACAACTGTTGTTTACATGTCAAACATATTAGGGAGCCACGTTGACATTTTTTGCAGTGTCCAGACTATAATTTATGTGGTAGAGAGATGTGTGAAAGCAAGATTCTGTCTAAATGTCTTGGACAGAAAATGTTAATATCTCATTTACTAACCGACTTCTTATGCAAGGCCCATTTGTTACACCGAAACCAAGCTGAGGACATTTGATCCAAAGTCACGAAGCTTAAAACAATAAAAAGGTAGGTGTTTTTCTCTTAACATCAGTGTCAAAAAAAATGTACATTAATGCATGTCAATCAGAATGTCTGGATAGAACACCCACAAAACTAAACACAGACCAGCTTTGTGCCCTTAAAAGCTGTTTTTCGTGCACTGGGAAAGCATTCTGTAATAACTCAAAACAGGCACAGTCACTTCTGGTCAGGAAGCCAGGTGTTTGGTTGCAGTGTGATACCTCCGATAGTCAATCACTCTTTTTGGAAGCGTCCCAAACAAGCCCAGCAGAAGCAGAAAGGGGCATCTATTACAGCGACCACACAGCGATGCTCCAAACATTTCATCATTAGCATTTTTCACTCTAACACTTCTATTGTATTATTTTACTTGCATATTGTGATTTTTTTTTTAACCTCTGGTAGAATAATAGGTACTTTTCTTTTTAGAAGAGGCCTTTTGCTCATGTGTTAGTAATCATAGAAGCTTGGGGAAAAAAAACCAAAGCTGACATGACATCTGTGTGATAGAAAATTTACTGTGAAAAAATAACCCAGATTACTTACTGACTGGGTCATAGAATGGTGCACGGCTGCCACCGCCGAACAAAAAAATATTAACTTTTTTTTCCCCCTCGTAGAGAGTAGAGCAAGAGGAGAAAAGGGACATCATCACACGGGCTAAATGAGATTCAGAGGCTCATCCATAGTCGGGCACAAAGCCCACTTCAATAGAGATGAGGGCCAAGAGAGATTGGTAAAGGTCAACACTGCAAATAGGCATAATGCTGAAATGTAGGGAATGCAGAAACCTCTCACAGAGCAGGCGCCTACTACCTTTCCGACAGGATAACTGAATGTCATTCCTCAAAACTTAAATGAGGTTCTTATTTCATTTTCTTTAAAATGTAATTTGACTTGTCTTTTCTAATAATCTGTGTGCCGTAAATACATCCGAACGGTGATATTACTTCTACTTAAGATAAAGTGGTTGGCTCGAGACGCAGGAGGAGTTCAGCTGGAGCCAAAACCGTACAAGATAAAACAAAAACACTTTATTTTTTTAGCATATGTATTATAATAAAGCAGTGTTTTTTCAACCTTGGTGTCAGGACCCCGGCCCTGGAATTCAACTAGTCGTCTGAAATGTCTAGTATTTGATTAAAAAAACAAAAAAAAAAAAAAAAACTTACTAATAAAATATAAATGGCGAGTTGAGTGACAATCACATACATAAAAGACATGACAAACTGTGAAGCTGAAACGGAAGCACTGTGGTTAATGTTAGAGTGGAATCATGGGTCAAAAAAGGTTGGAAACCACTATAATAAAGGTTGAAGTAGATCTGCCATAATCACTGCACTATAACCATATAGCAGTTATTTAAAATAACTGTGAATATCTTGAATAATAAAGACAATAATGGATCTCTATTCACAAAAATAAATAAATATATAGCCAAAATTGACGGAAATATTTCACCATTATTTTCACAACTTCATGAACATAAGACAAAATAAGTTTAAATGAATCCTGTTGGCCTCAAATATATGTCAAACATATTTACACCTGACTTACACCTGTTTATTCATCTGCACTCTTCTAACTAAACGAACTAATGAATCAAATAAAAATTAATTAATTCCAGGTTTATTAGACAGTGTTTTTTTTTTCAACTTTTCCCATCACTTGACTTCTGCTTTTTTTAATAGCATCTTATTTCACTTCATTCTTCTCCTCCTATGAGATCTAAATGGTACAGTTATTTTTAAAAAAATTTATTAATACCTTAGATATTTTCATTATGGGATTAGATCATCTACTCGTGTGATATATCATCTATCAACATCTATTAAAGCAATGATATTGTGCTTTTTAAAAAAAAATGCAATTATGCAATTAAGTATTTTCCTACATTTCCCTGTGTTCTACATAAATTGTAAATGTTCTGTTTGGGTCTGAATTCTTGATTAATTCAACTCCACAGGTCAATCTTCAACACTATTTCTGACTAATGACACCAGAAAGGAGGTTTTGAGTGCTGGTCCTTTAAATGCAAATGAGCCACTTCAGGCCCCACCCCCTCAAGGTTATTGGCTGTGCTGCTCTTTCCTGTTCAACCAACAACTGAACATTTTAGGTAATTGGCTCAAAGTTTGGACATATTTTCAGTTTTTCCTACAACCGCTGCTGCTGCTGAACAATTATGTCGAACTCTGAAAAAGGTTCGTCAGAAGTCTTGACCTTATATGGACAAATGTCGTGATGTAACGAGTTATAGACGTAACAAATTAAGCAGGAATTAAAACAGGTTGTAGAAATCCTCAATTTTTCTCAGTATGAATATAAAGATAGTGTGGTTCAATTGGGTAGAGCAGGTTGTCAAATGACCAAAAGGTTGGCAGTTTAAATCCTGGCTCCCACTGTCCACATGTCGAAGTGCCCTTGAGCAGGACACTGAACCCTAAATTGCTCTCGTAAGTGCCTTGCATGGTACATTAGCCAGTAGCCACCTACTGTTGCATGAATGGGTGAATTGGAGGCTTTGTAAAGCACTTTGAGTACCACGGTGTAGAAAAGTGCTACATAAATGCAGAAAAACAGGAAATGATGATAATAATAATAATAAGAAGAAAAATAAATTATAGACCAACATTACAACAGAGCTTTAAATAACATACAAGCAATTAAGCAAAAAGGTTAAGAACATTATACACATAAAAAAATAGGTAAATGTGAACAGAAATGTACTATATGAGAGTAAGCATAAAAGTAGTCATCTCTGACACATTTGCTACTTTTTATGATTTTTTAGGTATTATTAGCCCTTATTAGAGACAGTCCAGAGAATACAGGAAAGGTGAGGAGAGACAGGATAACATGTATTGTTAACAAGCTGACCAGATGCACCGAGTAGTGTTGATGAACTGAGGCAAAGAGAGGTGATGTACTATAAAACACAGGGAGTTCCTATATATTTAGATTTTCCTTCAATATTGCACACAGCCGTACAACCAAACCAAGTTACCGCAGGCAGTTCTCTCTCAGATCTGAAAAGACGTTCAAGACGATCCAAGTTTCTTCAACACGTCGGATGTATTCATGACTCATCCGGTGCTACTTCTACTCTGCACCATTATTGCAAATATGTTTTTTTTTTTTTCTAGCTAAGGTCTTTAACTCCTAAAATCAGAAATATACTGCACTGCCGAAAAAAAGAAAGTCACAACCTGAATTTAATTCTTGACCATTCCATAATTACTGTATTAATTAATATATTTCAGCTGCAACTAGTTCTTTAACCCTTTAACTGATGCAGTGAGTTGTTGGGTGTTTATTATACATTATATATATTCATACGGAGCATAACGATTGGATTGTGTTTCAATGGAAAAAGGTCATACGCTCTACTAAAACCAGAAGGACCCTGTTTGTATCATGACTAGTGCCGACAGTACAAGGGGGGAAGTGTTAAGATCTGAGAGTGATTCAGTTTGTCAAATCTAGGTTTACCTGAAAAATGACCAGGATTTTTTCTTTGCTGATGACACTGGCGTCTTCCAACACAACAATAACAGGATTCATCAGGATCAGACGGTTAAAGAGTGGTTCAAACAGCGTTTGACGTCATTTTCACACATGGACTGGTCACCACAGAGTCCAGACCTGAATCCACAACTCTGGTTGGATGTAAATTTTATGATATTTATTGGGACAATGTATTAGCACTGTATGGAATAAATGATGCCCTGAATGCATCCTGACATCAAACTTAAAGGCAATTCAGTGAAATATTATTTTGTATAATATAGTCACTGCTCAGAGGCTTTGTGGAATATAAGTTTTTTTGGGTTTTTTTTTTAAAAGTTAGCTTGTTTTGCTCTCTCTTGTATCCTATGACCAGCTGAACCACACATAGAAACTGTGCAACTACTACCTTTAAAATAGCATATGTGTTCGTGATTCATCACTTGAAACCAACCTGTGACCCATTTAAATGATGAAACAAGTAGTTCTATGCACAACAAACCACGCTCCTTGAATGTATTGTATCTTATTTTGGCATCAATCCAGCTGATGTTATCCTGTCTATGAGTATATTGATGTCAGCATATCAGTTGCCCCTACATACGTGTTAAGTTTGAAGTAAATAATAATAAAAAAAAAAAGTTTTAATGGATGTGAAATTTTGCCCATTATAAGGAAATGGGAGAAGAAAAACATTTTTAAAATTCATTAAAAAAAAATTATATTTTGACCTACCTTTCCCAAAATGTAATCATATCTATTCTAGGCCACTGGAAATCTATAAACCAAATTTGGCATTTGGAATTCAACCAATAGTTTTGCTGTTAGAGTGTTAACAAAAACAAACTGAACCAAAATAATGCCCCTTGCCTCTTCAATGGGGGGTGTAATAAATAAATAAAAAAAACAACAGTATATATCCATTGTCTTTTTAATTCTGCAAGCTTTCAGATGCATTTCAAGGGGATCATCGCCAATATTGCAGACTAAATAACACCAGCTGCACAGCATGGAAAGACTGTAATGCTGGGATTTGCTTAGTGTATACACAAACATTGCCTCCACTGTATTAATCAGAGGCAGAAAGGACAGCATAAATTACAGCCACCCACCTCAATTTAAAATCTTTAGCTAAGTTTCACTTTGAACTCGTAATAAAGTTATTAATGTAACCATAGTCTGTGCTCTCCTATGATTCTGAACACAAAAGCAAGATGTTCAGGTTGGGAAGCGATCACACTTACAGATGAAAGAAAACCATGTTGACTGATGGTGTAGAATGAGAATCCCATTTCCAATTAAGACGTGTGCTTCCGTAAACCACCGCAACCCTAATCCTTGCCAGGTTTTAAAGCTCCGTCTTTGTTCACGACAGAGAAGAGTTGCTTCTCGTGTAATTCGGCTATACTTTTTTGGCATTTGACAAAAAGAACAGCGACAGGTGTGATCTCCACGCAAATTCACAGAGTTTCGTCCAGAATGTGACAGATCCCAGGTCTGTTCCCTGGAGATTCAACAAATGATAGACTTAAATGACAATGTAGACCACGCTCTAATTACTGCATGAAGGCAGGTATGAAACTTTAACATATGCCAGCTCCCCATATGCTCCGAGTAGAAAAGCTGCAGAAACATGATGACATGAAAGCAAAACTGTGGCGCTGGGCTCTGTCTTTGGCAGCAAACTGTTCGTGTTTAAAAATATTGACTCAGCTGGCTGATTATAGAAATACATGTAAATTCAGTTTTATGGTGGATTTCCTTTTTATGATGCATGAATACAGGTGACTCTTGAGGAGTGGAATGAAACTGATGGAAGCACAGATTTAACTTTAGCAGCTCCTTCAGCTCTAGACTGCTACACCCCCCCGTGCAAAAAGGAGCGTTTCCGCAGGTCATTCCTCCCCACAGCCATCAGATTGTATAATAGTGCTCACTGACCCCAAATGCACAGAATTACTCATGTAAATAATGTAAATTTGTCTTGTATTTGTCTGTTTCTTTTTCTTAATGCCTACTATTTATACATCTTTATACTGCACTTTACTGTATACTGCTGCTGAAACTGAAAATTTCCCTAAGGGTGGATAAGTAAAGTATCTATCTATCTATCTGTGCAGAAAAGGAGGCATTAAAGTTAACCTTGAGGCAAGTTAAAAAAAAATATCCTAACCTCTTTCAGTCAAAAAAATGGGTCAAAAATAATCTTAAATAATGTAATTACCCATAACTGTTTACCAGCATCATTGCGTGTACCATCCACTCAGAGGAGGCATGGTATGTAAAAGAGCCATGACAAAGAGCATGGAGAAGGGAGACTGACAGCATCCGGCGTAGTTGGGGCAGCAAGCAGCTAATCTTTAAGCCTGTTCCCCACTTGTCTAAGCACATTTGCCTCTGGCTTGAGGCTTATTCATACAGATGTATATCTGTCAACAGAATGCAAGCAGCGCAGCAGTGACTCTTTTGGAACACATTTGTCCCTCTTACTAGATTATTCATTTGCAATGCTATAGCGTGCAGCGCCACTGCAACACCACTTGGCATCTCGGAGACTTTCTGCAGGGATACACCAACCTTCAGCAATGTACGACCGGCATCCTTGAATGTAAAACCACGTCCCTCTCCCGTACCTTTCCTCCAGCTCAGCCAGCTTATTATTCCAACCCACAGGAAATGTCTCCTCGCATATATCTCACATGCCGCCTGTGTCTCAAAATGTGTGACACTTTGGGGTTCACTGCCACTGGGGTCCAATATGTGTTCATTTTGAGAGATTCTCGGTACATCCACATCCTGAATCAGAACTCCATTCTCACATGAAACAGCTAAGGAGCAGTGCACCGAGTGCCATCCAGCAGTCTACTAAAATGACAAATCAGCTGTGCAAATAGGACAGTTTTCGCATATATTTAAAAGACAAGAATAACCATAATGGACATATAGTGTAGAGTAGAAGTGTAACTGTACAGAAAATTTTCAGTTTCGTGCATTTCCAATACAGGGGTTCTTGGTTCGATCCATTTTAGGTACAGTGGGGGGGGGGAGGTTACTACCACAAACCGAAAGTGAAACTTAACACACTTTGAACATCTGACCCAGCTTCTGTGCCTCTTATGTTCTCTGTCGTCATGTTCAACCCCCTTATTGGTGCCCCAGCCTCAGAATAAAGTGTTTTGGGTTTTTTTGCAGCAACACTAAAAATTCAGCATCACTGCCCCTGCAGAATGTATATGGGAAACCCTGCGCATGTAGCCTCACATAGGCTGCATGTATTCATTCGGTAAACCTCCGTATTGTATCAAAGGCCCCGAACTGAAACGGATCGGTACGAACAAGTGCACCGTTACACCTCTAGTGTACACACAAAGAGTGTGGAGTAAAAATACTGGAATAGAATTATTATTATAATATAATTATTATAAACCAGGCAGACTGAAATTATTGTACCTCTTTGTTGATGTTAAAAACACAACCACAGACATAAAAACACAGGGGGAAAAAAACTGGAATAAAAAGGAACAGAGATCTTAACTTACTCTGAGCCTTTTAAGCTCTACTACAGTCATTTTTTTTAATACATACACACATAATTAGTATTTTACCATGTCATACACATAGTGGAAATAATTGTATCTTCAGGCCACACAAATGTGTATTTAAATATGTTAAGCTTATGTGCACATCTATCAAAATATCCACCAGTAAGAATGCGAATAAAAACAAAACAATAATTATCATTATTATTATTATCATACTTTACTATTGATTGCACTATTGTTCTGTTACCTGTTAAGTGTCATACTATTTGCACAATTTTGTAAAAAAAAAAAAAAAAAAAAAATCCTAATGTTTATTCTATATTTTTATGCATTTACATATTCTACAATACACGACAACTAATTGAACTGGAGTCAAACAATATAATAATTACAGCACTGGTTTCAACATGACAAAAATAAGAAGTTATTTGTCTTTAAGAGGAAAACGTTAATGTTATCTGGGCTCAAGGCCTGAGGTATTAGCAAGCAATATGTTCATTTACATTTTTAGAGAATTATTCATCCTCCGTCTCATCTTTTTTCCTCCGTGGGGTTCAGTGTCTGAAGTTTGAATACCAGATTACACAGAAAAAGGAGCAGAGATACTTCCGTGTATCCTCTGCTTTGCCCTCATTATTGTCCCCACATGTTATGGTCAAACACACACACACCATCGTTCAAATGTCACTAGCAGGTTGTACTTGCCAAAATGTCTGACAAGATAAGAAATGATGAAAGGCTGGGTGCTCAAATAACAGAGAAGTTTTCTTGTCTTTGGCAGTATGGGAGCTCTTTGGGTGCTGTAAGAAGAAAAGTGATGAAACACTTGAGCAGAAGGAATGTCAGCCCAGACCAGAGATTCTCTGGCCAACGAAGAAGCACACAAAAGATAAAACCAAACGTACGACACAACTAACCCACAGGTCTGCCGCTGAGAGAATGAGTGCAGCTACACCACATGGCTAATTAGCATTACTAGCCCGTCTGCCACCTAACATGTTAACTGGCTCTGACAAGTCTGCTGGGTGCTCGCAGTAGCACCCTTTTGAGAAATCTGTTGGTGCAGTGTGATACCGACACCTCACACTGTGACATACGTCCCCACAGGGGCACATATGGGGACAACAGTGCAAGTGCAAAAGCCACTGCACACAATGAGGATGAGACAATAGCCAGACAGTAACTCTTGGTAAGAATTAATCTATTGTGTCACTACGGCATATTAAACATTTTGGCAGTGTAGCACTCCATAGGCTGCTGCTACAGATAAGAGTCCGGCAATGCATTTAAGCAAAATACTAATAGTGTGGCTGTTGAGAGGGATGCGCCTGCATGAAATGGTTCTCAGCATTATGGAGCTGGAACAGAGCTGCTGAGGCTCAAGTCTTGTCTACAGTATCACTGCAGTGTGTGGTGCAGGCACACTGCAATTTAACTGTCGATTAGGCTGTGATCACACAAAGGATGCATGCAGCTTATGACCTGTGTGTGCTGATGAGTTTATGTTTTCAGTCTTATTTTGTGGTTGCTTTTCTGTTAGATAACCCCAAATCTCTACCATTGCTTCACAGATTTCAATGAAATTTAGAGAAATGTTCAGTTGCGATCTGGCTCAGACTCAGTATATGGAATAATATATATGTATAATACAATGAAATGATTACTCTTAGTAAACTATAACATATAATTCACACTTGCTTAAGACACATGCTCTGATCCAGTCTCACATGTACACATAAAAAAAACGTAAACAGCTGATAGAAGTGTGCAGACTGGGCTGAGGTGCTGTATTCTCCAGATGCTTCCTGACTTCGTTTGTTTCATTCATTGTTGAACTGAGCCAAGGGCATGTCTCCTCCAAAGAAAGCGCTTGAAGTCTCACACTCACACTTTTGGGGTGCTGCCCTGGGTGTTCAGAGTTCAGTGTTTCTAAACTTAAGCTGCACACCATAAATATTTTAAGTACTTCTTGAAGTGGGCACTATCTTAGTAGAGCTCTTGGACGAGATGATAAAACTCTCTGTTCTGTTCTGCTGGGAAAGATGTCACGAACCCAAATCTGTCTGCAAATATGTTAACTTTTCCTTGTCTATTTTTTTCCCCTCCTAATTCTTCACACTGCTATTACCCTGCAGTTAGTATGAATTATATTAGACTTACAGGACCAGCTTCAAGCGTGCATAGCAGTATTTACAGAGGTATTGTTGAGAAGGAAAAACATAATTTCAGATGAAAGCAAGCTGATACAGAAAATCCTGAAATACCAATCGAGCAGCATGTAAACAGAGTGGGTTTTCCATTGGTAAACACCTCGTCTGCGACAATGACAGATTCTTAGTCAGAGTTTGGATATGTATATCTGACATTACATTAGACAGCGCCAGTATTAAATCCTAAAAGCTTGGTATTTAGCAACAACTTGCACGTAATATATATATAGGGGATCCTGCTGATTCTATAAATTTCAATTCTGCTTGAAAATGATTGTGCAAAGACTTACAATTGCATTCAAGAAAGGTAGTTGAGGACACTGAATATTCAGCAAACCATACATGTTCTTATATAGTAATGCAAATTGAAAGAGAATCCTTTTGTGTGTGTTGCATTTACATACAAGATGCAACTAAATCCACATGCATCATGCATATACAGTATCTGCATATGGAATATAACATAGAAATGCAGCAGTTGCATTCCATTTCCACTCAGTTTGATCAGTGTGCCGTTTCATTTAAGTGCATGTACCCATCACCTCTATGACAATGACCTGATCTTGGGTCACTATCATTTCCACTGCTCCGAATTCACAACGACAGAAGCATCTCAGATGTGATGTGCAGCCGAATCCACCTGAACCGGGGTCAGAGAGGTAGGGGAGGAGGGGGGTGTTATTTGGTTTTCATGTGGGAGTCCCCGTCCGTCCTGGATCTCCGCACTGGTCGCCTATAGGGCGGTGGCTGCGCAGACATGTCCAGGAGCAGGACAGTGTGAGGGGAGTTGAGGGAGTTGTCATGAGGAGACACCGACGCCTGACTGCAGAGAGGCACCGCACATGATCTTACTTCCCTCTGATCCCAGCAACTTTCAATGAGCGACTTGCACGGCTCGGAACGGTCGGTCAGTACGCATACTGACACTCTCGCGCACGCAGTAACAAACAAATTGACGGTGCGCAAATTGGCAGAGCAGGAGACAAAAGCTCAACTCATACGCGCCGATTGCAATATTGAAGAGGAAGGCTTCTAACTTATTGTCACGTTTGCAAACGCAGCAATGACAGACAATGCAAATTTGCTTTAGAGGCCCCGGGAGACCGGACAGAAGGACTTGGAAATTGACCCAGTCGGTGTCACCACAAGACGCACGCCACCGGCTACTGTAACCTTTCGCGCATCACCCCCTCCCCTCCCCTCCCTCCCTCCCTCCCTCTTTCCACCCTCCAAGTGTCAGCTCCAGGGGACGAATGAGCACATAAACAGGAGGCGACAGAAGGTGAACCTGCAGCCTGTTGTTTAACGTGTCAAGAGGGAGGACAAACGTCCAAGTTGTCCCCGACGCAAAAACTTGGACGCAGCCGCATTCGGTTTTTCCATTGCGCCGCACAATTCAACTTCCAGGCATTCCAGCACAGTCAGCTCTGACAGCCGACCACCACAGCCGTGCACCGGCCACAACTGCTGCGCACACACACATCACCTTAAAGAGGAATTAAGTCCGTCCACGTAACACACTTAAATACTCACGTGTGTCACAATCACTCATGATGTTTCCACTCAACACGGACACCACCTCCCTGCGCACCACGCCCGTCTACACAGCATTAAAGCAGCGCTCACCTTTAAAGATGCTTGCACAGAGGCTGTACAGGAGGAAAATCAAGTGCTGCTTGACAATCATATTCTTCTCTCTTTTTTTTCCCCTTTGCAAATTGAACGTCGACCCTCCACTCGCGTCTGTCTCTGTCTTCTATTTCTCTCTGCTCTCGTCGGGATGGACTTATCCAGGTAAACGGCGCAGTTTCGGACTGACCGGAGTTACATTGATGAACTCTGCCTTTTTCTTTCCCACTCTCTCTCTCTCTCTCTCTCTCTCTTTCTCTCTCTTTCCACAGAAGTCCCTGTGTATTTTCACAGATCCGGGAGGCAGTGATTACTGTAGTGAAGCAGGGCGGCAGAGATGCTCGTCGGTAAAGTGCAGCTCCTGCCTCCCTTTATTGCCTTTCTCTTTGACTCGCTGCAGAGAGCAAGAGTCCCGCCCACGCTTTTTGACTAATGAAGATGCTTCACCAATGGAGAGCACCTAGAAATAGTTCTGATCTCTGCTAAACTGTCAAAACAATTACAACGTGTCACACAGGGGTTACTTTCCTTGCATCCACTAGCAGAGTGGATCCTGTGATCAATGGGAGAAAATTATTCAGCAAATGTCACAGGAGAACAATGAGACCTGTGTGGTAATCAGTGTTGGATTACAGAAGTAATGCATTACAGTTCCCAACATGTATGTACTCCCAGGGGCACTTGGAAGAAGCCCAGGAGGTAAAATAATAATAATAAAAATAAAAACAATTAAAAAAAACAAACACTAGGGCTGTCACATTTAACAGATAAACCCACCCTCATAATTAATCTGATTACATTTCAACACTATTAATCCATTTGAGACACAGAATGACTCTGAACGTCTCTGCCAACGCATTTGAGGCAGTTTGTCTGAGTAGAGTTAGCGTCACATGAACAAATGGACAGTTGATCTGGTTCTGACAGGCAGCAGAACCATCCCATAAAGATGGAAGACACTAAACAGCAGGTTGGTCCTCTGGATGGAAATATGAGGAGAAAAACAAACAAGACGGAACAGTTGGTTCGATTTGATTTGTCAGAACTGTTGAAGGTGTTTAATAAACACATTAAGTGCATATTCTCTTCTTTCTTCAGTTTGTTTGCTCGTGCAAAATGAAACATGGCTAATATACAGTGAAATGAATGATATTTAATTGTGATTCAAAATTCATCCAGAGCAACCCTGTGATTAATCTGATTAAAACTTGCAATTGTTTAACAGCATTAAAAGCTTATGTTTATCCAACACCACTTTTATTAGCGTTTGGTTCATTTATTTGTGTATTTGGACCATAATAGCTCTTAAAGTTTGAAGTTGAACCCTCCAGCTGCTGCAAAACTATATTTATATTAATTTTGGCAAAAATTGATTAGATTTCTACAACCCGTTTTAATTCCTGCTTAAGTTGTTACATTTCATAACTAGTTACATCACAACATTTTCACATATAAAAGGTCCAGACTTCAGATAAACATTTCTCCAGTTCGACGTAATTGTTTATCAGCAGCAGCGGTTTGAGTAAAAACTGAAAATATGTCCAAACTTTGAGACAATTATCTAAAATGTTCAGATGTTGGTTAAACAGGACAGAGCAGCACAGCCAATAACCTGGAGGAGGCGGAGTCATGTGCATTTAAAGGGCCAGCGCTCCAAACCACCTTTCTGGTGTCATTACTCAGAAATATTGTTGAAGATGAACCTGTGGAGTTGAATTAATGAAGAATTCAGACCCA
>JAPSES010000144.1:9506001-9525715 GCA_029822895.1 Maxillicosta whitleyi
GGGGGGATCGCCCAGCCCTAGTTCTATCTTATATCTTCTGAGTCACGTTTTTCTGTTTTAGAACTCCATTATTTTGCTATATATTATATATATTGTTACATGTGTATTATAGCTGCAAATATTTGTTTGTTTGGTTTTAATGCAAATTCAAAACAAGCAACTAAAGGTCCAACTTTCGAAAAGGAGTGGGATGAAGTATAACTTATCACCCTCCCATTACCCCATCTTTCAACTTACCCAGAATTCCTATAAAAAACACAAAATTGCTTTACATATCATGGATAAACTGTCTGTTTTTCAGCAGTGTTCCACATTGAAGTAAATTCTCTTTTCAGAGTCGTAATAGAGCACATATCAAAACCGTTTCATATCAAAAACAAAAGTAAACTATCCATTCCATAACAGTACTGCACAAAAAAATAAACAAACTGTCCATTTGTTAGCAGTTATATACTTATCAAAAATAAACTTTATCCAATGTATAATAAATACCTATATAAAAAACAAAAATAAACTCTGTTCTTTTCATTACACTAATACCTACATTGAAAAAGTAAACTCTGCCCATGTCATAACAATAATACCTATATAGAAAAACAAAAATAAACAATTCAGAACAACAACAATACCCTTTTTAAAAGAGCGACAACAAAAAAGTAAAATAAACTCCGCCCATTTCATGACAGTGACACACGTAATAAACAAAAATAAAGTGTTTCATAACAACAATACACAACTCAAAATAAACTAAAGCACTAATGCTCATTGCTAATGTTATGAACTGTATGTATTAGGATGAGAATAATGCAGAAACTGAATATTACAGTGATATTAAAGTGAGTTGACCTCTTTAATAAGGTATTTTACAAGTATGTGGCAAAAACAAAAAGCTGCATGATCCTTAAATCTTTTTGAAGATTTTTGTATTTGTGGCCTGACATTTGTACATAAGTAATCCATATATTTTCCTTCATGTCCATGTAAGTAAATTCACATAAAGTGTCAATATTATGATATCGTTGGGTGATATGGACAAAAATATGGATTATTTATAATTTCACTCAATTGATGTGTGGTTACATCAACTGCAGATGAAGTCTGATTAAAAAAAATAATAATGCTAATGATAAAAAAAAAAAATCTATATATGAAAAAAAAGCACATTCCACAGTAAAACCACAAATAACTTTCATTTTCTGTACGGTTTGTGTTGTCAGTAGCTGCACTAAAGAGTTGTTTGGATTTGTCCAAACAAGGTCAGAACTGTCACAGTTTAGTCTGACCCGTGGATCAACAAACAGCAACTTGGCGAAGGTGATAACATCACATAATAACGTTATATCTTCAGAGACCTCATAATCAAAGTCATCTGTGTAGAAGAAATGCTGCCATTTCACTTTAATGATGATTATAGGTCATTTTTTATATATAGTATATATATTTGACAGTAGAAATATGATATATAGCCCCTTAAATTTAATTAATTTGATATCCTGCCCAGCCCTAAACCTAATAATAATAATAATAAGATTGTACAATGCAAAAAACATGCATCACCTTTTGTGATCCAGATTGTACTGAAACCCTGGTCTATGCAGAGGCTGCTTTGTGTAACTCATAAGGTTGTTGTGCTATTATTCCTGTAAGGAAGGTAGAATCTCTGTTGTATTATATGATATTTCCTTTAGTATTTTTGTAGATAAGAAACAGTTACCCAAACCACGAGATAAGAGCCAGGACGCTAATCTTTGACTCCCATCTATAATCTCCTGCAGCTCTATTACCATGAATAAGGGACAGGGACAAAACTCCTTTGTAATTTCTGGCTAAAGGGATTAGAAGTGTTTCTCATCATGTTACCTGACAAAGAGACGCACTAAGTAGAAGTGTGACTTGGTGAAACTGCAGTTTTCTTTTGTTCTGTTGAGAGGACTGATCAAGCAAGCCAGATCAGTGTGGGCTTTTTAGAATCTCAGCCATGTAAAAAAAAAAAAAAAAAAAAACGTTTTTAAGTTTCATATTTCCTCACTATTAAATATTAACAGAAAATGGAAAATGCTATCGCTGATTCCTCTCCGTATTGAACTAACCCAAATGCTGGTGCCAGAGGTATGCTGGTGTAATCAGGTAGAAATCCTATTTTAGACTTTAAATCGTGCCCAAAAATAGCTGCGTTCCACTATGAAGGAGTCGCACGTTACACGGTTATTCTCCTTCCATTATCACATTGTGTTGTTTTTAGGTGTCGTTCAAAAATACATTTTTACCTTTAGGCTTTTAGTTGTTTCAATACGTGATCTAGCAGGATTTCACATGTTCAACATCAAGCATAACCTTAAAATATCCGCGTTTTGTAGACAGGAAAAGTTATGAATCGCACCCCAGTTCAACTAAACTAACACTGACCAGCCTCTTTAGGAATTCAGGACCAGCTCTGGAAAAAAAAAAAACAAAAAAAAACGGCCTCCATATGTGATGAAACGGTCACACTCCCAGCCTCTGTTCTTTACAGCTTGATGGGAGAGTGTTTTGCGGCCAAATGTTGCCCATGGATACCATGTGCAGTTCTCTGCTGAATATTGGAGTTAACTGAACAATTTATAACTTACAGAGGAGAGGACGAGGTGTGGAGCTGTGGCAGCGGTGCCAGAATGAAGGAGAGGAAGAGTGACATATTCATCAAATAATAGTAGGGCACAGAGGACAACGAAGATGTTTGCAGACAGTTTCCATTTGATTATCAGTAATAGGCGAAGATTTTATGTATAGGCATCAATTGTGTTGGGCACTTTGAGCGTTTGATTGTGATGTGTGGTCGGATCTTGCCTCCTCGCTGTAATCTCAAGTGGGACCAGGCACAAGAGATGTGCGATGAATACCGCATCTATAAAGGATTTGCCTCTCTATTCCCTCTGGTCCCACCCCCTGGAACTCATTTGTTATAATCATAAGCACGACTTTCATGCCTATTAATACAGTGGCGGCGTAGCTCTGCCCTTATGTGAATCCTTCCTTTGTCCTTCCTTTTCAGCATTTTCTTGAAATGGTGACAAAGTGGCAAAGGAGGCATGTGGCACCATTGGTTGGAGTTTAAAGGTTCGCATTTGGCAAGCGCTGTCTGGTTCCACTATGCTCAACACAGGGAGCAGCTGCTGAGAAATCACACTGTTACTTCAGCCCATCATCACTAGCCCCAGGGCATTCACAGGCCAGTCTGAGCTTGGCTTCAGGGCTATATGGGAGAGAGTGCACTTAACTCAGCTGGCTGAAAGAGACTTTCTCTACCAGGGGGAATCTGATATGGACACCATCTGGCTGCAGGAACTTAAGTGAGATAAATTGCAAAGTAGTTAGTCCATCCTTCCCAGTTGAAGGCAACAGACAGAGGTTTATCTCTCAGGATATGCCTCTAGTCACATATTCTTGAGGGAATGTGGCAGGTTTACGTCCTCAGGTAGAACCTCAAAGAGATTAACTTTAGTGAAGTAATGCTAAGATGAAGCTCTGTACGCTACCATTCTGTTACGGGCTGCCATATCTTACAAAAAGCTTCATGCGACTAAAATCCTCCTTCTTTAGGTGGGCATTAGGAGTGTTTGATAGGTTTGTAGAAAATTGACTGAACTCTGAATTTTAATTTATCATCCTCGTTCCCATACCTACCGGCTCCATTATCTCGCTTGTCATTCTTGTTTCCTCCGCCCACACATGTAACACCCATATCTGAAAGCATTGGCTGTTTTCAAGAGGTTGTCAAAAAGCAATCTAGCCCCCAGAATAAATGTTGCCATTGTACATTTCTGCAAACCACAGGTACATATAACATGTAATTTATCACCGAAGCATCTGCTACTTTTTTGCATGTCTCCTCAGTGACCAGGTGGTGGTTGGGGTGGGTAATGGATTAACAAAATCCAAGATTTTACCACCGAGGGAGGGGGATTTGCATCTCAGCACCTGTAAGTGTGTAGGTTTAGGCAGTTAAAGTGCTTTAATTAGAGTTTTTTTTTTTTAATATTGATAAATGCATGAGAGGTCATTTTACTACATCTTTCCTCTAAGCCAAACTAAGAACTCGGAACTATAAAGGATTCTCAAAAAAAAAAAAATAATAATAATAATAATAATTTGATATTTTTAATGTTTTTAAATGGCATGACACATGCACCAGTATCTGGCCTAACTATTACAAAAGGTTGTCATTTCCTGAGGGACAATAAATAAAGGAAGGAGACTGCCTCCATTGCTGGTTTTACAGGAAATTGCTAAATATGCAAAAGCAAAAACACTCCTGTTGCCTTTTCATAGAGAAATGGTGCAATAGCCATGGTTTGCAGAAAAATTCAATGGCAGCGTTTTATTAATGGATTGCAAAAAGAATCCCAGGGAACTGAGAAAAAACACCATTTGAAATTCAAGCCGAGGAAACACTTTGATGAAATGCAAGCACACATGACCCATAAAAAATGACCAACGACATGTATTCAACATCATAGCGACGATTTTTTTATGGCAGTACATGTATTCAGGTGAATCCATCAGTGGTCTTTTCATCAAATTCATGCCGTGTGCCTCTTTTCCTGTGGTTTGTAGGTATGAGCTGCTGCAAAAGCAGCTTTTCCAGCTGGAAGAGGCAGAGGGAGGTTTCGACCAGTTCACGCGCAGCTACAAGACCTTCGGTGTGCAGCGATTGCCTGACAACAGCCTGTTCTTCAAAGAGTGGGCTCCGGCTGCAGAGGCCCTCTTTCTCACTGGTGACTTCAGTAAGTAGACTGTTCACAGCCTGAGGAGAACTGTCAGCTCTTGAACAGCATGTCAGCAGTGTAATGTCCAGGTCCAGGTTGTTTCCCCAAAGCTTATTGACTTTTAGTAGACCAGTCTCCTGGCTCATGTGTTGTCAAAATAGAAATGAGGTATTTGAAGATCTACTTTTGGCACATGTTCACACTGACTATCTACACATGCACAAAATACTCAGGTTTTTTTCTATTATTCCAAATAGACAGTATAGCTTCTAAGCTCTGTGCATATCTACAGGAAGGGAAACACAAACATAGATTCCCTGGTTTTGCAATACAGGTAGTCATACCCGACTTACATTATTTCAACTTTACAAAGCTGAAATCTAGTCCGCTATTACTGTACATACGTACGTACAGTAAGTACAGTATCTTATTTTTTACTTTATTTTATTAATATGAAATGTAATACATCTATTTGGATAGTTATTTGGAGATTTAGGGGGTATTTAGAGGTACTAAAGGGTTAATTCCGACTTGCGCGGAAATTCGGGTTAAATCAACAACATAGGAATGGAACGCATTCGTAACTCGAGGACTACATGTATTTATTCATTTCATCATTTGTTTATATCCAAAAACCTGTTGATATCCTCTGTCACAATGCGTAAATATATGTCTGTTCTATCTAACTTGCTTGTCGGTGTGAATATGACAGTGACACCCTTAAAAATTTGACACAGTTTCAAATACTATCATGAAATGTTTGCGGAAAAATCGTTTTCTGTGTCTCAAAAGGTGTGGCAGCATCAGACAGACACAATCACATCCAAATGTTTTATTTTTGTTTGTTTGTTTTATTGTTAAGAATAATAAAAAAAGAAGTAAATTCTCGACAGTTTCAACATGTCATGCCCTGGATGTGGTTCAAGGGGCATTATCTGCTGAAACCTCCAGTTTTGACCTTGATGGAACGGAGCATGTGCAGAAGGGAGTGTGTGGGTTTGGAGAACGGAACAATGTTTGTAGAGCTTTAACCATTTCAGAGGGATTCTTAATGCAGTGGATCACAAATGCACGGGGTGTCTAAAAACGGTTTCTACCACTTGTATGTCAGCTCTGCAATCGAGTGGCGACACATCCAGGTTGTAGCCCACCTTCAAACATGACCTTCTGGAAAATAGGCTCCAGGACCCCATGTGACCCTTTCTAGGAAGAAGAATGAATGAATGAGGGAATAAATGAAAGCATGTTTATTGTTGATACAGATCCCCATTAGTTTCCACCGTAGTGGTTGATACTCTTCCCGGGGTCCGTTAAAATACAAATACAGTCACAACATTAATAAATAAATAAATAAATAAATAAAGCAAGTTTACACTTCATTGTTATAATCTGCAAGCTGAACATTTCATCTCACACAACCTTATCATCTGAGCAGCTCCTTCAGCACCGGAGTCTTACATCCCCTGTGCAAGAAGGAGCACTTCCACAGGTCACCCCCCCCCCCCACCAAACGGTAGAACAGTACATAGTAAACCCTCCACCACCCCTGTATCATTGCAAATATGTAATATGTAAATATCTGTGAACTCACACTTATCTTTTTTGTACATTTAAGAACGTAAATGTTTACCTACCTCCTCTTTTGTGCTTTTGCACTGCTGTGATGTACATTACTGCTGTTAAACTGTGAAATTTTACCCTGGTGGGGTCAATAAAAACTTATATTATTGTATCTTTATAGTGTTGTATCTTATCGTGTCTTATAGTATCTAGTCTTGTAGTATCTTATATCGTATCCTATAGTATCATATCTTATCTTACTGTATCTTATTGTGTCTTATAGTATCTTGTAGCATCTTATATCGTATTTTATTGTATCTTATCGTATCTTATCTTGTAGTATCTTATATCATATCTTATAGTATCATATATTATTGTATCGTATAATATCTTATAATATCTTATTGTATCTTGTCGCATCTTGTATCGTATTTTATAGTATCTTATCTTATTGTATTTTATATTTTACCTTTATTGTATCTTATCGTATCTTGCAGTATCTTATCTTGTCTTATAACATTTAAACTTTTATCTTTACTGCAGACTTGGATTGTGAGAGTCAAAACAACTATATTTGTGGGGGTTTTTTTGTTTTTTTTTTGACTGAACATGAGCTTTTAGTGTGTTTGATGTATGAAGGTAACTTATCCCGTAGACTGTAAATGGCAGAATTTTTCAATCGATTCGTTTTTGGTTTGGTGTTCCACCTAATGACCAGAAATACAGACTTTTCTTTTGTTTATCCATCTCTTCTCATCTCCGCACACTATAAACTGGGGGCTGTCTGTTATAACCTGCCAATAAAAACCCCAACTGAATGTTAGTATCTGAGCGGCGTACACGTCCAAAAGGATGGACGTAATCTTGAGTATGCATAAACAACGTGCTGGTTTGTGTGATTTCTGTCGAGTTCAGATTGTGACATTATTTACAAATACTTGCGTACACATAAACATAGCAATTGAGACGTATAGTAGCAGGGCTCCGATTAACTTTTGGATCTAGGAGCACAGTGCTCCTAAGGTTTTAGGGTTAGGAGCTCTGTGCTCTTAACCCTAAAGTAGCACAGGCTAAAATCTAGGCGCACCACTATTGCATAAAACATTTGGAGAACAAGCAAAACTCTTGGCCATAGCAAGTAATATTCCTATAAGTATTAAGCAATATTAACAACCTAGAATATAAAGTATTTGAATAGATTATAAAAGAAAAAGCTTACATTGACACAGGTGTAAAATAATTGTCGATGTGTGGTATATAATTTAATGGGTTCATGGAGAATATGATTTCGGGGATTTCGGGGCGCTGTGGCTCTTTTGAAGCAGAAGCCCTCGAAAAATAATCTGCCATTGAACGCTTCATCTTGGAAAACAAAGGCCATAGGGTCGCAGAAACTTCTGACCAATCATACACCCCCTTACTAGCTGTGGTGTTCTATACTTATTTCCTACTTGATTTGCTGATGACAGTCAGCTGACTGTCTAGCTCGTTGATTCGCCAAGGGTTTCGTGCGGCGATTGTTCTCTCTTCAGTTGCTTATTTGATCTCTTGTTTCTGCCGCCGGTGCACGTGAGGGGGCAGGGACTGGGGTCTAGCATTACAGTCGGCAAGCGGGGCGTGGTCGTGTCAGCAAGCGGGGCTTCGAGATTGTTTATTTTCAGCCTAAGGCTTAGTTCTGCGGCCATTATCAGGGCACGAAATTTCCAAAAATTTGAACAGGTCCTACCCAAAATTTGAACAGGTCCTCCTCATTTTGAACAGGTCCTCCTCATTTTGAACAGGTCCTACTAAAGTACTGATAATAAAGTCCATACTCAGTCCATCGTGCACTGGTGGACGGTACATGTGCACAGTCCAGAGGTCAGTCAGGGTGGATGACTTGAGGGAGCTTCTCCAGTCGGTCTTGACCTGCTTCAAAACAGAAGTTCACACTATGATGCAGGTCAGCGCCAGGTTGACCACCATTTATATTATTATTATATTTATTCAATTTTATTTTTGAAAATAAAATGATAATGAGCGGTTTGCTGGAGCAGTTAGTATCTGGTTTCTGTTTTGATAATCCTTTTCCAATACAGTTTAGGAATGTCCTTGTCCCTCCATGTTGCACCTTGTCACTCTCTCTGGTCTCTAGACTTGCCCCCCGCCCCCCCCCACCCCACCTTTGCTCAGCGCAGTAGGCGCACTAAGCACAGACACAGACGCCGGTGCTCTGAAAGGGAATCGGCCTGACGACATTAACTTTCAAACTGGCGGAAAAACATTTGAGTAGGACCCCGCCGGTTCAAAAGGGAAAATTTCGTCTCCTGCATTATACAGGCGCAGGACTTGATTTTTGATGGCCGCACCGTGTGACCATGATTTAAAATATAGTCACACCGTCAAAATTCTGGTCACATGTGCAACCAAACCAGTCGCAGTCTGGAGCCCTGAGTAGGTCTGTTAAACAAGCGAAATTCTATAACGAATCAGAAGGATAAAAAGGAAATGACTGACTAAAATGGAGGAGAGATTTCAGAGCAAGCAGAAAGGTTGCATATCTTCATGGTGCATTAAATAAGATATTGGATGTTTCTGCTCTTTTCAACACAAAAGGGCCAAAAAATTAAGCAAAAAAAGATGCGGGGTGGACAGCAGTACAAGGGTATCAGACCTTTTGATCAATCGACCTGGGAGTACGCAATGTGGAAAATATTGATTACACAGGATAAACTTGCATACTGAGGGGGGCTCCCTTGAATGTGGGAATGTTTGTTAATATTTTAGTAGGCTGGTATTTCATCATTGCCTGCAAAGTTGTTGAGAGAGTGCAACCTCTGTGTTTGCACTGAAATCTCTTTTCCCTCCGGTCCCAACTTTGAAAGTAATTTCAGGTTAATAGTCTTTTGAGTGTTATTTTCAGTTAATGTGGGCTGGTGGAATTGTCGGAAAAAAGAGAAGAAAAAAAAAATCATATATTTTTATCATCATTTATAAGATTAAATGAGACTTGCTGTCACCTATCAAATAGATATACAAGGTAATACAGGCTCTTTTTGTCATTTTCTTTCTGTATTGTCTCTTTTTTTTCTCTTTCCTTTATCGAATACCTTAGTGCGGTGGTATCTATTACACATGTCAGTAATAATATAGTGCTCTCACCAGACAAACAACTGCAACAACCATAATAAGAAAGAAGAAAAGGATTAAAGAAAAGATAGTGAAATATTTCAGACATGTGCTCATACCTCAAATGCAATCTGCTAAAGCACAGCGCACAAAACTTACTTCTGCTCTGACAGCCTGCAGGTAACGATAAAGGAAAGCAAATGCTAATGGTAATACCCTCAGATTGATACTGTGTGCAAAAGCTGAGATTTGTCAATTTGTTTATTGTCCCTACACATTTTTTGCGGTAGTTAGTTCTGTTGCTCCCATTTCCTCTTTCCGTATTTCTCTTTTCCTTTTCCTTTTTAATTATCTTCCTAGGACCTTGGGCAGCAGCTCAATTCCAACATTCAATTCTGTGAGAGATTACATTTTGACACGGCTCAGTCATATTATTTGATTTCAATTTCATAGCAAATGTGGAAACAGCCCAGCAGCCCTAGTCATGAATATAGTGCAGGTTGGATGCATAATGCACTTTTTTTTTTTTTTTTCAGAGGAGTTTAAGCAAGGGGAGATAAATAAATTGTGAAAAAAATATGACTTGGCCTGGTTGTGAAAAGTGTTGGTGTTGTGCCAGGTCACTTCTGGAGCATCTTGTGTGATTCGCTTTCTACCCCGCTGTTGTTTTCGCTCATGAATAGCAAGCAGATACGGGTTCCTGAATAAAAACAACAACCTAAATTGACACGCCAAGGTCGTCACTTAATAATAAAATGATTCGTATCCTAATATATTCCTGTCAGTCAGTGACAATCGGTAATGTTATATCAACAGATCATGGATGTAACGCCTCTCTGTTGTTCTCCCAGTAAAATAATTAAATAAGACGTGAAGTGGTATTTGTCGGTTTTCCCTTTACTTTACTCCGTGTGCTGGTTTACTCACTGTTGCAAAAGTCACAGGATAAAAGAATTATGTTAGAGGTTTTAGTGGAAAGGGAAAGGGGGACAATCAGTGTAAAAGCTCTTAGTGCAGAAAAATAAAGAGTCACTGTGATCACATGATGATCCTGAAATGGAATGAAAGTGCCATACTGGTAAGTGTCTGTCAGCACCATTTTTTTACTTGCAACAAAAACTCTGCATCAGAAGAACAAGTGGGGATAAGAACAAATTGTTCTGAGGGTTTAGGGGAAAAGTCATAGACCCTGGTTGAGTCCAGTCTCTGATTTTTAGGTTGAACTGATGGATTGTTTTTCTCTCGCAGTTGTTCAGATGGATTAGCATGTTGATCATAGATATTTAAGGACATGTTCTGGTATCTGTTTTGCCCACTTTGGTTTTATTTAAAAAAAAAAAAAAAAAAAAAAGGTTTGACTGGCTCAGTAAAATCCATAATTATGTCTAGAAAATCATTTTGGACCATGTTCAGTGATGCATGACTCAGTTGCTGAAGCAAAACTGTAATATCAAGCGTCTCCTAAATGGATCCTTTTTAGCCTGATAATGTCTGTAATACTAGCTCTGGACCTCTTTTGTATTAATATCGACATGATTTACTCAACTGGAAAGGAGTTCCATTAAAGCAACAAATACTTATAATCATAATAAAAACAAACATTTGTAAATAAGCCATGTTTAGGTGATCAGCTGTGATGTTACATTCACCTCTAAAACCTTCATATTTTGCCTTAAAGGAGTGAGATTTTATTTTTTTTAATACAATTATACTTTTTAGAACATTTCCCTGTGTTCTACATAAACTGTAAATGTTCTGTTTGGGTCTGAATTCTTCATTAATTCAACTCCACTGGTCCATCTTCAACACTATTTCTGAGTAATGACACCAGAAAGGTGGTTTGGAGCGCTGGCCCTTTAAATGCACATGAGTTACTTCAGGCCCCGCCCCCTCCAGGTTATTTCTCTGCCCTGTTCAACCAACAACTGAACATTTTACGTAATCGGCTCAAAGTTTGGACATATTTTCAGTTTTTACTACAACCGCTGCTGCTTATATGTGCAAATGTCATGATGTAACTAGTGATAAAATATAACAAATTAAGCAGGAATTAAAACAGGTTGTAAAAATCCACTGGATTTTTGCCAAAATTAATATAAAGTTAGTTTTGCAGCAGCTGGTCGTTCAAATTCACACTTTATGAGCTATTAGGGTCCAAATACACAAATAAATGAACCACAGACTAATAAAAAAAAAGTGGGTTTAGATAGATATGAGCCCTTTAAAATTGAACATCTTGCCTCCTTCATAGATTCTAAAGTGTGACATATTTTATGTATAAATACAGTGTGTTTAACATATTTCAAGCACTAGAATCTAAGGTGAGCAAGAGTGTTATTTTGAATTGTAAGTGTCAAACCTAATGATTTTGTTGTATTTTCCAATATGATATTCAAACGAGTTCAGGTCAAAGGTCATGTTTAATCATTATATGTAACTGGATACCTATTACAGACACTGTTTAACCCATAAAGACCCAAACAACCACAGACGACCAAAACCATCTACTGATCTAAACTGTTTAATATCTGCTGATCCACTAATCCTATCAGTTCATGTAAATAATTGATGTAAAATGCAGTTTTTCATCTTTTCATGGTCATCAGATATGACCCATTTGGACGTTCAGAGGCTCTGTAGTTACCATGGAAACACCCTCATCTTTTACAGCATTGATTCACCAGTAAAACCCATGGAGTTGGATCAATGACAGTGGATGGAAACACTGGGTTTATGTTCTAGTATTCATGTGTTTGTTGAAAATTTCACTATTTCTTCAGTCTTGTCTGTTTTGGAACTAAAAACCTTCAACTTTAATCTGAACTTTAATGAACATCTACATGATCAATGAATTAAATTTAGGAAAATACCTGGTTTATAATGATAAAATACAAAATACCGAAGAGAATCCTATAAATAAATGGTGCTAAATCACTTAAGACAGGTTAGATAGAGAGAAAATTTCATTTGGGGACTTTAAAGTAGCGCTGGATTTTCATGGGTTATGTGTTATGTGCATGAATGATACATAAATTGATAAAATTGCGTAAGAGCTTTGATATGATTTTTAGGAAATATTGCTGGTGGAAGGTGTTGGCAAATGGGGGTGAGCTTTGCGGAGGGGGTTTAGATGATTTCAGAATATCAATATATGGCATCATACGATGTATAAAAAATTCAGCTATTTCTGTGTAAGTCTATGAAAGTGTGCCCAGTAGGTACAGAAAAGAGACGAACCCCTTTTAGAGGTGGGCTATCGTCCAAATAATTGTATAAAGTCCTAATCCTGATTTTTCTCACCTGTCAGTGTAGGTTGGTTGTTAGCAAAGCAGATGAGTTTCCACTACATTTCAGGAAGGTAAGGTGGCATATCAGCTAAAACCCATGCATTTAATTCAGAATCACCAATTAACCTATTCATATTTAGAGATTTAACGGAATCTAAAGATATGAGATGAACGTACTTGGCAACATTAATGCAGAAAAATCAACCAAAGACCCCGACATATACTCACTGGCCACTTTAGGTACATTTGTTCAGCTTTATCTTAATGGAAATAGCTAATAGACCAATCACAAAGACACTCAGTGCTGAAGTGAATCTGTTGAAGTTAAAATCGACCATCAGAATAGCAGATTTTATCTTTTTTTTTTTTTTTGCATAAATCTCGATATTGACTGCAGAGTTCTTCAATGTCTCTCTTCTGTGGGTCTACTAACATCAACACTAGTATCTGTACCATTATTGACGCAATGGACTGTTTCTAGCAAATCAGTAGATTCTGTCAATAATTAAAATATTACCAGGTTAATTCTTAACTTGAATGGAGGAAGATCTTAGGTTAGTGTACAAAGACTGGTCTAAACTAGATAAAAATAACCAATGAACTGTAGTTCTTGGGGTGAAAATGACTTGTGGTACCAGAGGTCAAATGAAAATAGCTGGACTTGAGGTGTTGAAACATGACGCTAACAGAAATAATGAGTAGTAGAACCGTTATGACAGAAGAGCCCGTCTGAACATACAACACATTGAACTTTAGCGTGTATACACTGACTGGTTACTAGCTTAGATATGTAGATAGATGGTGTGTGTTGGGACCTCTATGGTGCTGGACGGTATTAGCTAAGTACACAAGGCTGCATGAATCAATATTTTCCTTGAGGATGGGTTCAAGGTATTGTCATGATCTCCGGGTTGACGGCCAGGGGTAACAAACAGAAGTCAGCCAAACTACACACGTTCAACAAGTACCAACACAAGTTCCAAATTACACAGTCTTATTTACAATGTTGGTAGCAGCAGAGTAAATATCTTAAATTACGATGTATTTAACCTCCTGACACCCAGCAATACGTTTTTGTTTTCTGTAGGGGAGAAAAGTTTCATGGTTTTAATTTTAAAATGCTGTCCACTGCAAAAAAAAAAAAAAAAAAAAAAATTAAAATATAAAGAAACAAATAAAAATTATTCAAAAAAATATATCTGAATCAAGACAGTTGTTTAATGCAAAAAAGCTAAAACTTTCACTTTGCTGGGTAGTCAGGAGGACATATACATATATGTTGGACAACAGATGGAAATTAGCACCTGTGCTACAATCTGGCACATTTACATATGTATGTATATGTTCATTAATGTGCACTGTCTTGGAAATAAAGAATAAAGATAACATAATGTGCTGCCTCTGACAAAGACCACAGGAAGTAGCTGAAACTAGTGGGGTAGTACTAGTAATGGTAAATGTTATGCACTTCTATAGTTCTTTTCTACACGTTGGTACTCAAAGCGCTTTACATAGCCTCACATTCACCCATTCACACACACACATACTAGTGAATAGAGTCTTATTCAGAAGTTCAGACCTGCAATGTTTCATTTAAGCTTAAAGTTGTTTTATTGTTTGGTTTTTTTTGTTTTTTAACTTTTTATTGTTTCCCCTGCACCCTGCTGTAATGCTTTTAATGTTCTCTGTAAAAAACTTTGAATTGTCTTGTACATGAAATATGTCATATAAATAAACCTGCCTTGCCTAGTAAAGCAAATAAACAAACAACTACTCCTGTCTGATAAATGAGTTGCCTACCGTATGATATGATGTGATATGATATGATATGACAGTCCACCCCTGTATATGACTGACCTGGTAAGCTTCTTTTTTTTTTTTCAGATTAATTACATGTATTGACATTGTTTCTGTTTTCACCCTTAGATGGATGGGACAAATTTTCCCATAGATTCACCCAAAAAGAATATGGCAAGTGGGAACTGGTCGTACCCCCCAAGGATGACAAGTCTCCAGCTGTGGATCATAACACCAAACTCAAGGTAGAGAATACAATGTCTTCATGTCTTATTTTCACGCCCTTGGTAGGTGTCATCTTGTCTTAACAGTACTGGGACTTGTCACAGTAATGTGCAAGGGAGATTCCCTGTCATGTGTACTTTCACATGAACCAAGTGAAAGCCTGGCGTGTCGTCGTCAACAACATGTCATACTCACAGCGTAGCAGAAGGAAGATTACGGCATGTACACATTTGGCACAGTGGAGAGGAGATACACCTGAGGAGCCTGCCTGATGGATTTTATTTCAACTCCCATCTGGCAGGTATCCCTCAGGACATTGCTCTGTGTTTGTTCCTTGCAAAACATAGCCTCGGGTGGGTGTAGATGATTGGTTTTTAGCTTTAGTACATAATTCATCAGGGCTAAATGCAAAAGACGCACCTCCCATTATGCATTGTCTCCTAAGCAAACACTGTGAATGAGAAATAATCCTGAAATGAGATGCCAGACGTGGAATGGATGGCATCACAGCTCTCCTTGGGACCCGGTCATCACTGGCACTCTCCTGCGCCCTGGACAGGCTGCCCAGCTCCCATTGTCAGCGGAGGTCAGTCTAAGGACGATAAGAAGCAGATGGAAACATTGGCACCTGGCCTCTCCTTGTGCACCCCCGCTGCCTATGAATGGCTGTCTTGCTGTGAGCTCCACTTTAGAATTAGTTCCACAGCACTCCCTCGTGGAAGCACAAGCCTAGCTCCAATCACTCTCATGTAGAGCAGCTTGCCCTTCCTTCCCCTTTGTTCGGTGCCCAATTTGTCTCCATAAACAAGCAGTGTCCTTTTGTGGGCACTGTATTTACAAAGGGGTCTTTAAGTTGCGGAAGAGTTTGCACAAGTGAGCTGAAGTTTGAACCCGCTGATGAGTGAAACACGTACTCATCCACGCCGAACGTCTCTCACGATGCCTGGCTTCGAGTTGTTTTTTCCTGTTGGTGCAGCCCTTCAGCTTGCCTAGCAGCCTGATTTTTCTTTAATGTGCCTAATGCTGGCCAATTTGTCTGAGGGACCACCGCTCTGTCAGGCTTTATGCCAGTCCATTTATCCAACTATCTTTTTCTAATCCTATAAACTGTGAAGTATGTCTTAAGGGGAGCCAGGCAGCTAACCCCCAGGTGGCCTGGCCATAATGAAAAAACCTCAGATGGGGGTCTGGCCAATGGCTCACAGGCAGGTTGCATTGGAACAGTCATTACTTCACAACAGTGGCCAGAATTAGTTGGATTCTAATGCCCGTTTCTGTGGGGGACAAATCAGGGTGAGTTCACACTGTGGGTGACGCCACAGGATCGATTTCTTGGCAGGTTTTCCAGCTGTCACGCTGGTTTTCTCCCTCCTTATTTGACTGATGGTAGCAAAGCTACTTGTCAGTTAAAATTCCAAACTGTACTTACTTGACCCCCCTCCAGTCGTGAATTGCAGCCATAATAGGTGAGAAATAAATGATAATGATTTAGGTTTCCTGTTTTTCTAAATTGCTTCCTGACTAAAATGCCATCTGAACATGAACCAGCAGAAGCCTCTGTTAAAGCCAGGGCACCAATTGTAGCATCACAAAAATAATACACAACATAATTACCATTGAATCCAGATTCGTCACCACCATTCTGGTCAATACTGTAGCGTTTTGTTCACTGCGCCATATATTATGTCTTAAACGTTCTCTGAAAGTCCTGTTTGCTGTAATTGTTTTAAAAGTGAGAGCCTTTGCATTGGGGGGAAAATAAGGCAGCTGCTCCGGGGAAGAGGGGCGGTTTTCATGTTGACACAATGAAAAATGTTTGGCTTATTGGTTGAACAATCTGCACCATCTTTTCTGTGTAATGGATGGGGAGTAACTGCACAGTTTTTATGATGTAAGCATTTCATGCCTACAAGATGTAAATTAATGCTGACTTTAGATCGAACACATCCAGACAAAGAAACCTGCAGGAGTCAAAGAGGGCTGTGAATCATCCAGTGACTTGTGGTCAATGCTTTAAAATGAAGGACTGTCCTGTTTGTGCACCTATTCAGTAAATGTTTCCCTTATAACCTAGATATTAGTATCTTTCATTCTAACACTGTTTTAAACCCAGGTGCGTTTGATTCCATATCGGTGTAACATGTGGTTCTTAAATTATTTCTACTAATTATAGAACGTACGTGTCACCTTCTCTCCACTTATATTAGGTGACTCTTTTCAATGCCCCTTCTGTGACATTGTTTTGAGTGCCCTTTCTGTATAGCATATCATAACATTCATTTGTCTTATTTTCCCAGGTGGTAGTTCACACCAAAGACGGGCAGCGACTGTACCGGATTTCGCCCTGGGCAAAATATGTCACCAGGGAGGAGAAGTCTGTTATATACGATTGGGTTCACTGGGATCCTCCACATCCTTACAATGTGAGTGTGGGTCGATATTAATAATAAGCAATAAAGATTAAGCTGTAATGCTCATATAAAATAGCTAATCAGCACAAACACTTGACCTTGTTTGCATTTTGGCCTGATTGTGTGGACCTGGAACATCTGGAGCTGGATGTTTTTGTGTTAACAATAGTCAGTGTGTGATATTTAGTGTTATCTATTGGTTTAGTTGTGGCTCATTTTGGCCTTTGTAGTGAATAAAATATCACTCTGATCCACACTCCAACCTTTAAGGCAACAGTAATGCACCTCAGTGCTAGCTGTCACCCAGACAGAAGAAGAAAAAGAAAAACTCAACCCAGAGCATGGCAGCAACGCTTGTGGAATCCAAATCAGGAAAAAAAAAAAAAAAAAAAAAAACTATTATCCCTGGGGGATGAGTTGCGAGTAACACAGACAGGCAACATACAATACACATAAATAAGATAAGAATAAAAAAATTCACTGTCAGTTTGAAAAGGAATGGAAGCGCTGAGAAGCAGGGAAAATAATGTGCGTATGGTCTTGAATGATGGGTTTCTTTTTCCTGGGAATTTGCCATTTGTAAAGAGTGACCAGAGACCTGAGTATGTCCAATCATCACAGACGGGGGACTAGATGTACAATAAACAGGTCATTCTAAGCACAAGTATACATAAGAAATCATATTTTCAGGTTATTTTACTCATAGATTCTCCTAAATCTTACACACTGAACCTTGAAAACTGTTAGAGCGTATGCACTCGATGGGCAATGTATTGAAAAATGTTCTCAATCCTATTCATTCTCTTTTCTTACAAATACAGTCTTGAATTTGCCCAGTTATGAAATCAGAACATGTTCCTCCGCAGTAAGGAAGGGATTTCACGAGACAAATTCCATTTATTGGTTTGATTCTTTTGTTCCTGATGAAATTTCTAAATTATAATAAGTACATAATTCCATTCTTATTATTTAAGCCCTTTGGGATAAAAACATGTTTCAGCATGTTACTATTGTTTTCACTACGACTTGAAATAATCGTTTTTCAGACATTACAGATAGTAATGTTGTCGTGTTTCTGTCAACGCACTTTGTTTCTAACAGCATAGATCAAGGTCAGGTTTATTTGTGTGGCACTGACTACGAAATCTGGGTTTGTTTTTTTTTACCACAGAGCTAATTAAATGTGAGCATTTGTACTGTGATGTTTTGTTGCCACAGAGCCACTCACAAATACTGTTCCGTCAACTCATCGGCCTCTTGTTGCCACAGTACTGTGGTGATATATATCGCATACATGCCCTGTACAAACGACTAAGTTATGTCAGTAAGCAAACGTTAAATATAGTTTCAGACTTTCATCCATGTGACGCCAGTGCTGTCAATGCCCTGATAAGGTATTTTTGGAGAACGATTGGAAAAATCTTATAACACCGCCCTCATGTTGTCATATGGATTAGCACAACACCACTTTATGGAAATGATGACATCATAGTACCACATGACCAGAAAAAGAATAGCCCCAGACATAACCTGCACATGCTCACTGCATTCTTCTATGAGTTTAGTGTATCCTGTCTATGTTTGTGTACAGCGCCACCTATAGATACTGCATGTGTTTTACACCATTTTAACCTGAACACAGATATTTCTTGAAATGATGCATGTATGGAAACTTAGAATCTGCATAAGAAAAATACAAGCCTTCTCATTTGGATGTAACTGGTACCTTAGCCTTTTCCTGTACCCGTTTGCATATTGCCACAGTACTGTGTCAGCAGGGGGACAGGACACCAGTCTGCACATGATAGAACCGGCGCTGATTGGCTCTGTGGGAACAGACTAATGGAAAAGTTAGTCCCACAGTACTGTGGCAATAGACACTTTGTATTCGTATAGCATATTTACAACAACGCAAACTACCCAAAGTATGATGTACAAGGATTTAGGGAAAAAGAAAACATATTGTAAAACTAATAAGAATAGAATAGGACTTTATTTCCACTGCACATATTTCAGCCCAACCAAGATTACGTTAAAACAAGACATACATGGCAATACAGTTTTAGTTATAAATGACGAATCGCAGCTATGCACCGTTTTATCAGAACGAAAAATCAAAAACACCAGGATTCGAGGAGAGAAAAAAAGACAAACATCACCCTGCAGTGATATATGCATATATATACATATATGCATATATGGATATAGAAGATGAGATGCACAATAATAAGATAAATAGTATCTGAAAACACAAATGGAAGATAAAACAAACAAAAGTCACACACTTTAAAATCCAGAGGAAATAGGATCAACTTTCAAAGAAGAAGTAAACATCAGCTTTATTGTCACTTTTTGCCGTCTGTGCATCACATACAGAAAACTGAAATGACAAGACTCTAAGGCTCCACGCAGCGAAATGAACGTAGTTTAAATAACAATAATAATAAATATATAGAATAAAACTATAAACACTAAATAGAAAGAACTAGAACTAGAAAAGCACCACCAAGCAGCACAGTTCCCCCACATATTGTGACTGACACCCCGCAATATTACTGCCACATTTGTTTTTTATCTATTT
>JAPSES010000144.1:9538730-9549921 GCA_029822895.1 Maxillicosta whitleyi
TTCAATCAGCAAAAATAAAATACAAAAATACATTTCAACAGACAGGTGCAATAAAAGACAAGATAAAAGGTAGGGATGAAAAAGAGATGAATCCAAGACTTCTTCCGGATCACCCCCAAACGTTAATCATTTCTTCCTTGTGCCATTACCAACAAATCCTGAAAATTCCCAAAATCCGTCCATAACTTTTTGAGTTATGTTGCACACAGACAGATGGACAGACGCCATCAAAAACATAACCTCCTTGGTGGAGGTAACAAAACCATCATATATTAACAAATGGCTAAAACAAGATAAATTAAATATTCAGCATTCATATATCATTTAAAACATAACCTCCTTGGCGGAGGTAATAAGCTAAATATCACTCCTTTAAATTCATTATACTTTGAATCAGCTGTGCCTGTGATTGGCCAAATGTTTCCTGAGCGTGAATAAAATGTTTACGTGAGATGGTTTACTCATCTGTCAGACATGTTATATGTCAGATGGAGCTTGAGGGAATTTCTTCAAATTTGGCACCAGACGTTTGCTCGAACCGATTCAATTTTGAATCCAAGAGTCCAAAGGTCAGAGGTCAAATTCACTGTAACCTCACCAAACAAGTTTTTGGCCATAACTCAAGATTTTCTTTTCCATTTATGAAAATTTCCACATGAATATGGATGATGTGCTGATGTGAAGGCATTTAAAATCAAAAACATTCGGATCAACTTGAACACGGTGTCACAGGAATATTATGAGGGGATTTTTCAAACTTTGCATGAATGTTGACTCGGGGAAAACGGATTAGATTTTGGTAGCTGCAAATTAAATCAGGTAATTCATAAAAGTAAACTAACATCTGCCGTGCATTTCATTCAATTACTAGGTTTCCAGTAACTGATTGAAGACGATGTACAGACACTTGACACTGTGATTGAACGGTTGTTGTTCTTATTCACTGAGATACAGAAAGTCTGTGTCGATGTGTTTGTCGTGCATATTTGACTTGAGATGGCAATAAAAAAATGCAAATATGTCAGTCGGCACAAACCATCCATCTGTCAGTTAAACTAATGGCAGCGACTGATTAAAAAAAACAAAAAAAAACAAAGACCTTTATAATTAGTGGTTTGTTTGTAGATAAATAATTTTGTGGAATGAGAACAGTTATGCATTTGCTTTGACTGAGGCCCTTCTATTTAACAAGTAGCTTAATCTGGGAACTCCTTTTTATGTCTAGTATAATGAAAACCAATAAAAGCAGTACCTGCTCTCGTACTTACCCCACTTGTTATTTATCATCGCTAGGGACTCTTTCTCTCCAGTAAAGCCTTTTTGCGCTTTCCCATGAGGCTGGCTGCCAAGCTTCAATCCGCCATGTTTTTTAATTAACCAATCCCAAATGATTAGCATATGGCGTGACAGGACGATGCCGCGAGCAGACTAGAAAACCAAAATCTAAGTACGAGACAAACATGTGTACATTATCGGTCATTGTTTGGAGTAATTCTGGAGTCTGCACATGTAGCTCTTCTTCAGAAATGCTTGGAAAATTGTCCATTAGAGGAAAAAAAAAATCAGCTTCCTGCGGCGAGGCTTTATCCTGCCAGGGTGCGTTCGATTCCTGACAAAGCACAGACTATAAGGTGATACTAATTACAGGCTGCTAAACATACAAACAGTCTCCCAGACAGCAGAATATCTTTCCCAGGACACCAGGCAAGTGCTGTTATCTGCCAGGCAGCTGAAGGAATGCCAGACAAATGGCAGATATGTGACACAAGGCATAGCAATACAGGGACAGTCTGTTCGACGGCTAGATGAGATTTTACCCTGCGAGGCAGCCAGCATCACCAGACTGTACCGAGGGCTGTTTAACAACGTGGTGCGATCTATAAAGATGTATTTCTTACACACGTCCAGAATAGAGCACATATCTGCAGTATAAATACCCAACCGACATAACCCCTTTTTTCTTTTTCTTTTTTTTCATACAAATCTGTTGGTGTTTTATGGAAGGGATCAGTGAACGTGACAACGACACATGATCCACCTGTTTTACATTTAGATACAAAAATAATTGAAAAAGACAAAATGCAAACATCATCAAGTCATACCCTTTAACAATCTACTGTGCATATGTATATTTCTCATATCTGATCTGCCGAATGAATAATTCCACGACTGAACAAATAAATAAATCCAGCTTCAACCGCGACGTGAATTTATTACAGATGTCACTCCTGTCAATGTCTCTGTCCTGGAAGCATTAATGGCTGCATGGAGTGGAGAAAAGTTTGAAATGCATTAAATGAGGCACCTTATTTGTCCTTTTTGGTCCAACAAATGCGCACCATCCATCAGGCTGTCGAGCATCGTTGTTTGAGCATCACACTTCTGGCGGAATGACCTGTCAGCTTCTTAAATTTATTTGGTCTTATCTACAGCTTACCTGTGATGTTGTAAAAACAGGGACTTAAATCTTTACTCTCTGCCATCATGACAAGTTGCCTTGACCCCTTATGCAAAATTGACTTAGAAAACCACAGCATGTTTCCATATCTGTTCTTCGTGCAACCAAACATAAATTCCATAATGTGGGTCATATTCATGTTCAGCCGGAGGAAATAAACTGATAAGGAGCGACTTGGCATGAATTGAAAAATGTAAATTGACTTGTGTTTGGCTTCCTTTAGAAATGCGCATTTGCAGGTAAAACAGCAGCGCAGTAATAGATTACCTTATTTTACCTTAGAAGCAGCAATATTAGAGATTTACTTTATGTATTAAAACCTTAACCCTTTATCGGGCAAATGAGTAAAAGTTTTTTACCTGCCATCCCCTCTTCTCTTCGGACGACAACTTTATTTTTAATTACAGCTTATGTATTAAGTAACAATCTCAACCTTTTATATTCACATGTTTTTCCATTCTTTGCTTGTTTACATGTACATAGAGGGAGGGTTAGAATAGATGAAAGTGTTTCCACTTGCGTTACAAGACAGTGACAGTAACAGTTCCAATGAGGACAGTGAGTCCACAGTCTCAGGTCTAATGTGGTTCTACAGGGTCTGTAAGGTCCACCTGTGTATGAACAGACAGTGGACCTGCTCTGTTAGGTACCATGAAGTAATGGTACTAATGTAATGATGAAGTAATGGTACTAATGTAATGATGAAGTAATGGTACCAATGTAAGGAATGATGGAGTAATGGTACTAATGTAGTGATGAAGTAATGGTACCAATGTAAGGGGTGATGGAGTAATGGTACTAATGAAATTAATGATGAAGTAAAGGCACTAATGTAATGAAGTAATGGTACTAATGTAAGGGGTGATGAAGTAATGGTACTAATGTAATGAAGTCATGGTACTAATGTAATGAATGATGTTGAAATGGATCATATGGATGTGGACACGGGTCTGGATCAGCACTTATCTATGTTATAAAAGGGAAGTGGATTCTGTCTGTGTGTCTCGGGCGTTACTAAACAATCCAGAAAGAGTCGACTGCTGCTGTTTGGTATACTCATAGTTATGGTCGTGGGAGAGACTAGTGAAAATGACAAGTTGATAGGTCCATTATTTTGGGAGATATTAGTAATATTGGAATACAATGGCCTCCCAATGTCTAGAGTCATACGCCTCTTTTCCACAGCACTTCTGTTATGGGAATCTTACACCTTTATTCCAAAACAACATCTGTGTAAGGGAAATGGTGAGATGTTTGGGTCCCACCTTTATCACGGCTTTGTAACATCTCTGGAGGTATTAACAGAGCCGTGACGACGGTGGAATCATGAACACGTAACTTTTTGTAAAAGGAACACCTCTCGTTCCGCAACAAAGGTGTGATGTCTTGGTGACGGCGACCCCCACGCCTAAGAGACAGCGGGCACATACGGAGGCACTGGCATGGATTCTGCGGCAGCCGCCCAGGTGCCTTTGTGCCAGGGATGTCACGGGGTGCTGTAGCTTCATGCCAGGGATGCTGTGCCGGGGGTGGCTGCCGCAGCAAACATGCCAGTGTCTCCTTATGCGCACTATACGATTTGTCATCGCCCCTTTGATTCCAGAACACAGGTCCACTATGTAAAAGTCCAGCCTGTCTCACCTCTGTTCCTCGTTGGTGGGATCAGCATCTCACCTTTGTTCTGGGATCTTTTTCTGGGTTACCTAGCAACAGATAAACAACAGAGCCACATTGCCATGCTGTCAAATTACATGTGCAGAAACAGACATACCAGCTCAGAAGTTATTGAACTGAAAATGCCAGTGGAATTTACTAAGAAAGTAAAAGAATGAACTGGATCAGAGGATCTAGAACCGGTGGTTCCACATGGATCAATACACTAATGTTGGTCTAATGTTCTATAAGTGATGTTCTTATCTTCTAAAATACATGTTCCTTTCATGTGAAGTGTTTTTCTTGTATTTTTTATATTCACATCTTGTATTTATTTATTTTTTGTCACTTATGGGTAAGGAATCAAATATGGTAACTTCATTAACCTCAAGTCTACATAACAAGACATGTCGAATATGTCCAAAGGAGAGATAGTGAATTATTGGTAGAAGGAAGCTGAGTCTGAAACTGCCAGACAGGAGGCCTAGAGGAGGAGGACCAAGGAGGAGGTTTATGGAAGTAGTCAAAGAGGACATGAAGGGAGTCGGTGTGAGAGAAGAGGATGTAGAAGACAGGGTTAGATGGAGGCAAATGATTCGCTGTGGAGACCCCTGAAGGGAAAAGATGAAAGGAGAAGAAGAAGAAGTCTACATAACAACAACACATTTTAACAATAAAGTAATAAAGTGTTGTTATGTCCTTCAGTAACGCACTAAAGGTCCCATTATGCTTCTGCGGCAGACTGTCACAGCTTGTCGCAGACGGTTTTTGTTTATGGTTTTGCGGGGACACGTTGGTGTGCGCTATGTTATTCACCAAGGGGGCGCAAAGACACAGTTGCAAGGAGTAGTTTGTGCAGTATCTTCCGGTGGAGCAGCAGTTGTACAGTCTTGTATAGTCTGGACGACGAGTTGTGCAGGTGTTCGTACTTCCTCACTTCTTCAATGAGACGCTCCTCTTTCTGATCCATCTTTATAAGTATTTTAAATATAGTGCTCACGAATATTTCTCTTTTTTCTTTTTTTTTTTTTGGCGCTCGCAGCGGCGGAAATACGTGTACAGAGATTACAGCGGACCAATCACAGCCCTTTTGTCTGCGTCAAGTCAGAATTTTTAGAGGTGTGCGTTGACTGTCAGCGACGTGCCGCAGAGCTCCGCGGCTCGTCGCTGATGATAAATTGAGCTTCAGGCTGAACATTTCAATTTCAGCGTTCCTATAAAGGGTTAACCAGGTTTCAGTATTGTTACTGAGGTTCAGCACAGAGACACTGTAATTTGCAATTTGCTGTTGTATTAACACCACAGACCGAGTGATAACTTCATTGAACTGCATGGATAAGTTGTATATTGCATCGATTATAGAGATCTAACTTTCCCACTGTAATTGGACTTGATGATGAATGGCATTGTGGGCCCTAATGTGGCAGTATGGTTTCATCTCGGGCCTCTGGCTCTCACTTGCTATTATCTCCTTCCTGTGAGGATACATTGTGTCTGAGCCTTTGTTGGCTCTGCGCAGTCGAGTGGAGGACCTAATCTATTTATCACAGGGTCTGCGTGACCACCCAGCCAGGCTGTTATATCGGATCATACCAGGCTCCCTTGTGTTCTTCCTCAAGGGAAGAAGGAGGCACCAATGTAACATACAGCTTCACACCTGTCAAACAGAGCTGGGTTGGTCATCCCTAAGGAGAGAAATACAAAAGGAAGCACATTTAAATGTTTTTTGTGTGGTTTTTGTCGTTGTCATATCCCACCTGGCTAAAGTAAACACTGCTACTGTCCTCGATGTTTAGAGCTTCAACCTCTGATATGATTTAAGGAGCCATGAGTAAAAAAAGTGTGCCATATAGACTAAACGGTTGCGGAGGATTTTGCAGTTTCAGATATTATTTAAGTGCTGTTGAAGCATGAATCTGGGACTCTTCACCGCTCCACCAATTTTTTGACATGATGAAATGGAATTCAACAAAAAAGTGTTGAGCTACCCTCCGACGCCGTGTCAAAAGTGTGAAATAAATAAAAAATAACAGAGTATCTACATTTCTAATTCATGGGTTGAATCTGTAAAGTGCTGTAGAACTTAAGAGTTCAGCTGCAGACACAAAAGCGTAATCTCATTTGTCTGTTCAGGGACAGTGCAGATTGAAGAGGTATTAGGTGTGTTTACATGGAGGTGTACGCTGGGGGGGCTGAACTATGCCATTTTTGTGTTTGTGAATGTAAACGCCATCTCCTCTTTTAGGAAACGTAGATAAGCTTCTATCCCAGATGAAGTGATGTAACACAAACACAAACAATTGCATCAACAAATGCATCTCACTTCTGTGGCTTTGACAAAACAGAAATTTGTCTTTCTGTAATAAAAGATTTAATATAGCTTATCTGTTTGGATGACAAAAAGAATTGAAATGCTAGTAAAGAGGCTAAAGAATGCCAGTTTGCCAAGTGAAGCGTGGCCAAACATTCACAGAAACCAGGGCCAACACAGAAATAATGTATCACAGATGCCAAGATTCATCATATAAATGAGAAAAAGAAGGTTTAATATAAACACCACAAACGCAGTATGATCAACAATAGAACTGTTGGTTTTAGCAGCATTTTTATTTATTTATTTATTTATTTTTTCAGTGTCATTTCGCCACATCCAAAAGTGTCAGAGGTTAAATGTCATCATCTTGACAGAATGAGAGCAGGCAAGTTGAAGGTTATAGGAATATCTATCAATCACCCTCATTTATTCAGACACAGCTGTAATATCAGCAGGACACGGAGGTCAAATGTCGTGTGGACCGCAGAGACAACATTAGCAGAAAGGTTGTGCAAAGTACTTCCAAACTGTAATCCATTACAGATTACTTGTTACTGTCATTTCAAAGTAATGAAAGTCTTGAATTAATATAAATGTGATATGGTAGTTGTTAAGTTATGTTACTATAAACTTGTTCTCTGTATTGTGTGTAATTGTGTCTGTTAAATGCAAAGAAAGTAACATTGGTTGACTCGGTTCCACCGGTTTCAACCCAACAATTTATATTGAAAGTAGGAACCAATTATCGCTAACTTTTGGGAACAGTCCGAATCAAGACATTTAGTTTCGTTAATTTTAAGATTCACAGATTTTTGACAATATGGCTGTGAAATATAGGTATTAAATTCTGTTTTTAAGTAGTCTTAAAAGATCTTACAAAGTCTTAAATATAACTTCTATATAAACCTGTAGGACCCCTGCTTACAGATTCTCACCATAAATGATAAATGGCACATGTGCCCCCCCCACACACACACACACAAGTCAAATCGGTACATGTGGGTAGATCGCCAGTAAGCAATACAACAGCCTACGATGTTAAAATCCCAGTAGGATGGTTGGATTTTTTCAACATTTTACATGTTCAAACAGGGGGCGTGGCTCCGAGGACGCTAGCGGATAAATCTGCAGTTGACAAAGAATTCTAACTAGTCACAGAAACGTTGGCTTACCTTGTCATTGCACAGATCACAGGGATCATGCTAACTAGCTAACATGCTAACTAGCTTCTGTAAAGTAGGGGTTGGGTTGGTAATGAGCGTACGTCCATGTGGACAGTAGATTGTCTTCTGTCGTCTTCACCCATTGGCTGAACACCAACAGGAAGTAGAACTTTACAGATGAATTTTTGATTCATTAAACCATAAAAACCTGGTGTTACTTTTGTGACTGTTTTTTTTATAATTTTTATTCTCTAAGTAATTTATCACCATTTATTTATAATATTACCTTTTGTGTTTTGCCTTTTTTTTTCAATGAAAATATAAAATTGCATATTTTCCTGTATTTCATTGACTAATTGTGTAGATGATCAAAAATGCACAGAAAGTTGAGGGATTTTGTATTGAAAGCAAAGAACATCTATTATTAACTGAACATAAACCAGTGTTTCCATCCACTGTCATTAGCCCAACTAATGATAATGTTGTAGAAGATGATTGTGTTCCCATGGTAACTACAGAGCCTGTGAAAATCTAAATGGGTCATATCTGATGACCATGAAAAGATGATAAATTGTATTTTACACCAATTAATAGGATTAACTTATCAACAGATATTAAACAGTTTAGATCAGTAGATGGTTTTGTTTGCTGGTGGATGTTTGGCTCTGTTAATGTTGCATGATCTTGCTGTTTGTTTGTTTTTTTTATTTTCATTTGAGTAATTAAATTATAGGTGAAAAGTATCTTGTAACGTAAGCGCTATTGAACATATACGGAGTAAAATGTTACTGGAAATTGATTAGTAATGTCTCACACTACTGCATTACAGCAAAAAAGTAATGTGTTACTGTAGTGCATTACTTTTGGAATCAGTTACTCCCAACACTGATTAGAAGTTTGTAAATATTGAAAGTTAAGTTTAGTATAATCAAAAAAATCTAATCAGGATAGTGATAACCAATACTGACAAGTGTTTTCCAGTCATGACTTCCACACAGTCATTGATCACCATGGTGACAGATAATGTCGTGTTAACCCGCGGCAGGCTTTTGCTAAAAGCTAAAAACCAGTATACATCCTGTCCGACAATGTTCTGATGAAGTGAGGCGGTAGCTCATTAACAGAGTGGAGATTTATCAGCTGCGGAGCCGGATGTGGATCCCTCAGGACTAAATGGATACAAAAAAAAAAACGGAGCTAAAAAGGAGTAAATACATTCCCCGGGTCAGGGAAACATAACTTGAAAGGAATGATAACGTTGCTGCATATCTCATGGATGTGTGAAAAATCAACTTTCTGCAAATATGTTCAGCCCACCATCCTGAACGATGGGGAAGGTGCTGCAGGCGGTGCCATTTTTCTGAAGTCTAAGACCTTGATGTACTGACTTTTTAACTGTGTGCTCCCGCAGAACTGGCTTCATCACAAACGCAATTGTTCACATACTTGTCTACATACAACGCGCGCTACCGGGAAATATCACAAGATGGAGGAGCGTGATAAAATCAATAAACACACTAACACTTGCCGAGGTTTCTATCTTGTTAATTCTGTCATCACGACAGCAGGGCCATCATTTAATTTAATTTTATTGCTTTATTCGACAGGGACGGTGCACATTAATCAGCGCAAGCATAAAGATCTGTAAATGGACCGTGGTTGGAAAAACAAGAGTAAATCTGATCTGTTGTGTTTGATGTTAAATAGGAAGCTAAAAACAGAAACAATACAACAAACGTGAAATACAGCAAAACAGAGAGGGAAAAAAAGAGTACAATGCAATTAACACGTAATATAATACATAGTTTTTTAGACCAGGGTCAAAGTCATTTTAATTAAGGGGTCACATTGGATCCAATCTGATCTGATGTAAAATAATAAAGGTGAAAAAAGTTAAACTACATCGTGAAAATGCTTACACCTATAATCTATCCCCTGTACACATGCATTCGCTCAACAAAACTGTATAAAAAATCCCTGTACATCTTACAATGTAAATAATATATACATAAATATATATTTTAACAGACAGTGAGCAGGAAGTACAAAGTATTGTACAACTGGACGGAAATATTAGGAAGCTCCCCTTACTTCTATTCTATTCTATTCTATTCTATTCTATTCTATTCTATTCTATTCTATTCTATTCTATTCTAACCTATTCTATCCTATTCTGTTCTATTCTATTTTATCAAGCATATTGTTGAAATGTTTGTCAGTTGATGAGAAAAACCACCATTACTTTGTAAAATCCATCATTACACTGCAAAAAATGCACTGCTAGAAATAAGCCTAATATTCCTAAATCATTTCAAATTAATTTATATTGAGCAAAATTCTGCCATTGGGGTAAGAAAAAAAATCTCAGCTAGAATTCTTAAAACAAAAAAGTCCATCAACTAAAAAAGAAAAATCATAATGTGCCTTAAAACTAGACAAAAATGCTAGAATTTTAAGATATAAAATCACCTTGATATTATCTGGAAAATTTTATTAAGAAAAATGTAGATATTTTTTTTTTTAAAAAGTATATTTTTCTTATGACAAGCTTATTTTTTCTTATTTAGATGAAAAATAAGACAGATTTCTTAGACATGTCAGTTTCTTACACATAATTTTTTGCAGTGTACACATGATTACACACCACACTACACTAGTGGGAGTCAGTCTGCTCCTATACTGCCCCTACTGGTCATGTGGGCGCATGACTGAGGTTCCTTACATTAATTTGGAGGTTTACTTTTCCGTATCCACACCTATCTGTGCACTTTGTTAGCCTGTGCTGCAGATAAGTCTGTCACCATGGAATAGGGGTAGGACTTATCGGGGGTTGTTGGTGTTGGTTCTGGGGCGGAGCTGAGCGCAGGATGCTGTGACAGCGCATTTACAAAATAGTGTCAGGAGGGAAATTGTTGTTGTGGAATATGTGTGCATGAGGAGGCGCGTCATGATATTAAAATGACCAAACCCTCTACAAAACAAAACGGTTCATAAAAAGACGTCTGTCGCACGCCGGCTCAGAGGTTGTTGGTTTTTCATGTAGCCAGGGACATTTTCAATCAAAATAGTAGCACAGATAGTAGAGGGAGGACGGAGGATGATAAAATCCTGCCACCACTGCACACAGCACAAGGAAAAATATTCACTTTTATTCCCGCTGAGTACTTCAACCTAGACAGACAATTGGATGTTCAGAGGCGGTGATCCAGACTGATAAAGGAAATGCAAGGCAGCCATTATGGACGTACGGAGGCAGAGTTACAGGTTCAGTTCCACTGGGAAATATCAAAATCATTAGGTCGTGTTGTGTAAATTATAGGTAATTTATGCAGGTGTGTATGATCTGTTGCATTCAGGTGCCTGTCTGTAGTCGTACAGAACCTTTTGCTGAGTTAAATGGATAGTTGTGTATTTTTGACATGAATCTGTATTTGAAGAGCTCTTTTCCATAATGCTATAAAAGACATTCGATTTTACTTTTTACAACCTGATTTTAAGATGGCATCAGGGAAATTAGAACTAGGTCAATGTTGTCTGCTATTTCCATAACAATTTTAAACATTATAACATAGATTTCAGTGATATTGACAGAGAAAGACAATA
>JAPSES010000144.1:9552351-9566431 GCA_029822895.1 Maxillicosta whitleyi
TTTATAAGACTAGACGAGACCCAAACAGGAGCAAAATTACCCCAAGAAATGATTTTTGCACAATATGTCCCCTTTAAGATTTACTTCATTAAACAAAAGCAGCATGGCAATTGTAGTGTTTGTCTGTCTACACATCTGTTAATATAAACCTACAGTCTATGTTACCTCTAGCAGGATGTCAGATGAGTCATGAAGCAGCATGACCAAGGTGCCGATGCGAACGTAGTTGGCGCAGTAGGAGAAGCTGAGCAGGAAGATGGTGGCTAAATGATGGATGACCTGTTCCTTAAAGTCCTGGTAAAGCAAACACAGGCCAACACATTGAAACTGAATGACTTCAGACCGAAGTTGACAGAAGACTTTTGACTCCTATTCTAATAGTCAATGATTACCTGTGAGTTTCATTAAAGCAGAAGTGCACTTACTATGAAATATGACCCCTACACACTAACATAAGTCTAGTGTTTCATAATGAATATGTTCTATGTGCTGCAAAGCAAAACAACCAACTACACCAGGACTCATTTGCATTCAATTTAGATTTGAATGGATGTTGAGGTCATCACCTTCCTCTTGATGTCCACAGAAACCCGGAGGAGCAGAGAGCCATAAAAACCCAGCTCCAGCATGTAGTACCAGTAATGAGCTCTCTCCATAGGCTGCAGAGAACATGTTGTACCATTAGAATAGTGTGTTTCATACAGGAGTAGATGGTAAAAGTTCAGAGCGCTAAATGTTCAGGAAATACAGGTTGTGAATTATTAGATTTATCTGTGTTACATTTAGTTATATTTTTACAATCAAAGTACTACAAAACACAAGGAATGTCTACAGGAGTGTATGCTCTTATTCTGAGTTATTTGATGTCTTAAATATGTCTGAGGATGATTAGTTCACTGCATTGTGTTTATTTCCTCCAAAGAAAACTTATCAGGTGAGTCAGAATCCATTTAAAACCACATCATGATCAACAACTTCCACATTAAATAAAATTTACTTCCTTATCATGTGTGTATTTTAATAACTACTTGTAGTTTCCTGAACATATTTTAATTGAACAAAGTCTGATGATTAATCAAAGACATGATAAGTAAAGTTTCACCTGGATTGGATACTGCCTCCAACACTCCCTGAGGTCCCAAAACCATGGTCTCTGTTGATACAATGAGCAGAAAGTAACAGTAATAACCTTAATATTCATCTAGTACGGCTTTTTCAGGCCTTGACGCCAAACTGTGGTATGAACTACTTTTGTACATCAGGCAAGCCAACTCTTCTGTTTTTAAATCCTCTCTTAATTTTTGTTTTTTTTTCTTTTTGGCTTTTAATTAATTTGAGAGGTTGGCTTTCATAGTTTTAATGTATAATTACGTTTATTGTTTTCATTCATTCTTTTATGTGACTTATTTGTTTTTATGTACAGTACTTTGGCCAAATGTGTAGTTCATAAAGTACTTTAAAAATTAAGTTAACTTTACTAGATTAAGGATTAACAATGCTTTGACATACGGTTTAATGATTATTGTAAAACTCACATCAATCAAGCAGGTCAGTCCAGCCATGAAGGCTGAGATGTAGAAAAAGAACCTCCAACTGTAAAACAAGGGAATTTCAGCACTGAAATGACTGGTGCTCAGCTTGGAAAAGAAAGACTTTTAAAAAACAATGACCCAATGAAACAAAAGGTCCATGTGGAGGCTCTACTTACGCAGCTTCTCCAAACTTCTTGGTTCGACAGGGTCTGTCTTGGTTCCTGCGGAGTCTGAACCACGTCTCAATCTGCCTCTGGGTTTTGCCGCACTGTGACATCAAACTGACCACTTCACTCTGCAACGTCAGAATTAGATGGATTAAGATGAAGAAAAAAGAGATAAACTGACTTTATTTCAAGTCAAGCAGAAAATCAATACATGAAGAATTGACAAAAGAATAGGATTTCATGTTTTACAAAGATCGATAAGTAAGATTTTTCACAATAGTTTCAGTTTCACAATAGTCTGAGGTAGAGGTCTCATTTACATTTTTATACATTATTTATAGATGACAAAAATAATAAACAACAGTAATAAAACAGTAAAAATGTTATTCTATAAACAATAAAACCTAAATGAGTGTGTGTGTGTGTGTGTGTGTGTGTTTGTGTGTATACATATAATAGTGACTAAAAACAACTGAAGACAATAATAATAAAAACAAAAACAAAACAAACAAACAAACAAACAAAAAAAACATAAGAATAACACTACTCAAATTCCCTACACATGAATGAATAAAACTGTTTAACAGACATAAGTGAAAATTGCCAGAACATGTAATGTAATAAAATCATTTGAACATGTTCCAAATAGAAGAAAATAAGACACAGTAGATAAGTTGTTTAACCTGGATCATGTCATGCAGTCACTAAATATCTAACATATTTGTAAAATCATAGAAAAATTACATTTAAATGATCGTGCATTTCTAGTTAAATTCTGATTGAAGGCTGGGAGATGAAGGTCGGGTTAAAGGGCTTAATAAATGACATAATGGCAGGCCTGAATGTTTAATTCTGTGTTTTCCCCCAGGCTGGCTTTTCCAGGAACAAGGATGTGTTGCCATCACAACACCCATGCTGTGTCTGTGCTCTTACACACAGTCTTATCCAACTGTAGATTACTTCTCACCAGTGAAGGAGGAAGTTTTCAAACTGTTTACTAGAGAAGAATGATCAAATTATCAAAGTAGCAACACTACATCATGAGTAAAACTTCAGCATAACTTATCAACAAAATGTAATTAAAGTGGTGATGTAATGTATAGATTTTATTCTTCTTGTTACATTGTTAATACACTGAAGAAACAGTGTTAGAGAAACATGTTACTGTTGTTGCTATACTTTCTCCGGTTAAAAACACACACCACACTCACCACATTATTAATGATAGAGAAACAAAGAAAAAACAAACTTTTCAAGTTTGGGATTTTTCTCTAATCTTTGATTTTTTTGGCATGTTGGATGGTTTGGACATTTATTGAGACAATGTGAGATATTAATAGTCTAAGTTTCTATTTTTTGTGAAATAAAAAGATTAAATTTTCAATGTGTTTTAAGAGTTTCCCCCTGTAATAATTACTCATGGCGGACAAATGTAGTAAAACGTACATTAGCCTCTGAATTGCAGAACAGAACAAAGAACAAAATGGAAATATTCAAGTATCCAATATTTTAAAAATGCACTTAAGTAGAGAACATGAATAAATACACTTTCCACTTCTGTATTTGACAGGAGGAAGTAAAGTCTCATTTGACAGGTTTACAAACCAGTCCGGTCTTTTAATGTTTTGTTAACTTCCTCTGGATTAATAATCAACACTAACCTGTGATGGCCTTCTGCTCTGCTGGGTGTAATAGGACTCCAGCTTTGGGGAGGGGGCGGCAGTCACTTGTATCCTGTTCCTTACCCCCAAACATCTGCCCATGGGTGGGGCACAAAACCTGAGGGCAGGCGAACAAAAGACAGCATAATGACATAACACAGACAGCGGGTGCAGGGTGACAGGGCTGCAGCTGCTTATTCTAACTTTACTGTACATGTAATTAATCAAAAAGCTGTCAGGATAAATGATGCTGGATACATGCAATGTTTGTGTTCAAGTAAGCAGTAGGGAAGTCCTTAAGCAGGCTTTAAGAACCAAACAGTCACTCCTGTTAATGATGCAACAGCAGACAAACAGTTTTGACAATGTGTGTACATGCAGCTTATATAATAATCTCTAGACAATGTAAAGAAAATTGAGATAAAAGGGGAAAAAAAAACATTCTAAACATGAGTGATCCAAGGCACTTTTTTATTCCAATGCCTATTTCATGTAGAAGCTACAAAATGATAGTCCATGCTTATGACATACTGAAATAGAACTGGGTTACAACCCACGTGTAGCAGCACAAACAGTTCTCCTAAGAGCCATCTGCCATCTAAATAAAGGCTTTTTTGTTTTTGTTCGTAACAGTGCCTTGGATCTCTTTTATTTCTGAAAAAGAAAGTGTACACCTGAGCCAGAACACGCTAATGAGACGACAACCTGTCCTGCCAAAACACCTGCTCACTGCCCCACAGCTCATATCCTCTTACAAATGAAGCATCGTCCCATAGGAGCTGCTTACCCACTCATAACCAGGAAATAGAGCCCAATGTAACTGGAAAAACTGTTCAAATATTACAGTTTTCTCACCCCTTCATCAGATTGTGAGCCTCAAAAGGGTGTTGGGCTGGTGTTAAGTCATCAAAGCCGGACTAATATATCCCCAAAGCCAGATGTGGGGTGTTTTACCTTTCAAATAGATAGCGCAGGGCGATGAAGGCCAAAGCGAGGGGCAGAGATACGAGCAGGTCCAGGGGTTGCGGCCGGGCAGACGAGGATAGCTGCTCCATGTCTTCCCAGGTCACACCTGGAGGAAGCCAGAAGTCCTGTCTCCATACGTCAGGTAGCAGGTTCATCATGCTGTGTACAAATAAGCAGGAGATGGAGAAGATGGAAATGATGAAACTAAATATGATTTTATTCATCTCTACAAGCTTGATTCAGCACAACAATATTATAAAAAAAATGTTAAGTACAGCATCATTTCAACAGAAATGGAGTATTAGGTTACTAAATTACTTAGAGCAAGACTTATTAATAGAACTTATCATATCTGGTAGGTCCATCTCAACTATATAACAAAAAAACAATGCTAAAATATATTATATCCAACCGTAGCAACAAATTTTGCATTGTTTTTGTATATTATTCAAGTGTAAGATACATAACAGTCATTAAAAATCCTGCTGCATTAATGGAACAAATCATATCTGGTAGATCCATCTTCACTAACATAAAGTTTAATTAACATTACCTGGTGCCCTCTATTTATATCATGTTTAACATATGAGCTTATTTATGACCCAGTATAAAACTTAATATTATGACTTTACATCCAGTAGGCTTTTGTGGACATGAACCTTAGATTATATACATTATATTATGTCCTATACAGCTTTGTAAATAATGAAGTACTTTTAATAACCAAGTGTTAATTACAGCATTCTAATAACATAAATGGAGGTTGCTAAGTCACAAACAGCAAGATTTATTAATGGGACATTTCATATTAGCTAAGTCCATCTTAACAATATAACAAGAAACTCATGCTATAATGTATAATGAAACAACCTATTTCGTATATAACTAATGTCATATACATAGCAGATATTAAAACAGCCTTTAGAGAAGTGTGCTATGTGTAAACCAGACTAAAAGGCTGGAAACAAACAGTCCAGTGCAGCTCCAACTCCATTAATCTGAGTTGTCCAGAACATAAATGGGCTACAGGGCAAAGTCTCACCTGGATGACGCTCTGTAGAGATGAAGAACTGGATCAGGATCATAAAATGCTCCTTAAGCTGTGATTTAGTCTCTGTTCTGTTACTTGTTCGACTGAAGATGCGCCTCACTGCCTCTGGATCCTGCCGACGACACAAGAGAAGTGAGAGGTGGATCACGGTTTACCTGTCAAGTTAATCTACACCACAAAAAGATAATCATTGCACCTTCAGAATAAGAGAACTTTATGAACGCGCGGCTTGGCAAAATGGGTAAGCAGGGCGTAATAGAAGTGTAAATTTATTAAAAATTTAAAATAACGACGTAAAAGTCTCCATATGTGTGCTTAAATTGAGTGGGGAAATCGCCGTAGTCACGTTTCACTATGTTTAATATAACTGTGCTTTTATTCTGATGACTTCCGGTGTATCCGTTCCGTCTCCATCAGGACAGTGTAGTCTACAGGCTGAACTGTGGATGATCCACCAGGGGCATCTCTAGCTCAAAGGGGCGGTTATATTCCACTAAATCAACATCGACAAGAAAGAAACACTTGGGTTTTCATACCTTCAGTTTAATAAAAATCAACTTTTATTTTCACAGCTCATATTTATTAGAGCCTAATAGGGCCATAATACTGTCATATTAACCTGGTGGTTTTATTTACATCCTGTGTAACATCAGGGTTTTTTTTTTTTTTTTACCCATTAATGTCAAATTCAATATTAAGAGTGTACATTTAGCAGACCTTAAGACTTATGAAGCTTACACAGTTATACGCATGGTTACATAGCTGGAATTCCCCTTGTGGGACTAATAAAGGCATATAGATTTCACTTATATGCAGCTTTGTAAATAATTAAATGACCAGTATTTATTTTATGTAGTAATTCACCACAACTCCACTTCATCGTCAGTACTGTAGACTTGGAGTGTTCATTATTTCTAGATAAAGCCTGTCTTCATCACTTTTTAATACATGTTATTGAAAGCATTTTGTCTTTCCACAAGTATACCTCCCATTAAAAGACAAGAAATCCCTGATAGCTGTTCCGTCAAAATAAATGTTGCCTTTTTACAGCTTTGTCCAGCAATTGTTTCGAAAGATATCGATTCTGAGAATATGTTGAACAAGATTAATCAAAGTATAGCTGCAATAACAAAAACGATAAGATAAGATAAAAACAAAACAAAACAAAAAAACAAGATGGCATAGAGATGTAATCAGATGAATCAAGATGAGTTTGTTTCCATTAACATTCATATGTAACTATTAATTTTGGTACCTATTTATTTATTTACTGTTATTTATAGGACTGTCATACTGTATTGCTGCACTTAAAATACTCAAAACAAGTGTAATATTAATGACTGTTTTAAGTTATTGTTGTGTCATGTTATGTGATTAAATGTGTCTAATGCCCTGGTCTGTCTGTGCCGTATGACAAATTTCTATTTGGACATTATTATTATTATTATTATTATTATAGATAGTATTGTCTTATGAAGGTTGATAGGTCTAATCTGACTGTCTGTTAAAAACATTACCACTGTTTTCAGATGAGCTACTATATTTTTATTTTTGTCATAACAACATGGCTGTATCTGTCTGAATCATTAGTGTAAACCAGCACATGATATAAGTGTGTCAGAGTGTTTGTTGCTAAAGGGCTGAGGGTAATTTGCATGACTCTGGGTGTGGGTTGTGTTTTACTTATGTTGCATTTGTGTGTGTTTTTGTGAATCTCTATATATGTTTATGGAGCCATAATTCCAGAAACGTACTGTGTGCAAATACAGAAAGTTATTTGCATACTGTATCCACTTTCCCTTCCCTTCTCTGAGGTGAGTTACATGAACAACACTGGCCTCACTGCTGATTTTCTACAAAAATCTTTTCTCAGTTAAACAGATCTAAATAGCATTAAGAGGTTTATTTAAATGCATCATTTAGTGCAGTTTTATGAGATGGCTTAACAAGAGCTTGTTCTTCTGTTCTTCTGTTATTTGCATACCTGTGTGCACATTTTCATTTTTGTTTGCGTGTGCACCCTGTTAGAGCGTGATGAGAACTGAGTGCCTTTGTTGTATGTGAATTGTTGGAGCCCACTGGAGCACAAATCAGTCCTGTTGCTGGACTAATGAGGTGGGGGCGTCGCACTATGATTCAGACCATCTGTTGGAGCCCGATAAAGTGTAGAGGAGGTTTTAGAGCGGATTCTGCTGGTTTTATGACTCCAGATAACTTGGAAATGACATGAATATCAAGATTGGGGTTTTGATATGTAACAGAGAAAGTGTTTTGTTGCTACAGTATGACTGGCTTCAGACTCTCCAGGATTAAAAGTGTACAGCAGTTTCTTCAGGTAACACAAACTAAAACCCTTCCCAAAATTCAGCTGTTCTGACTAGGTCACTCGTTGAAAGTAAAATACACAGTAGCCTCAGTACTCAATAGCCGCCCCAACCCTCTGGAACTCACTCCCCCCTAGCCTCAGAATCTGCACCGACCTGACCGTATTCAAGACCCATCTCAAAACCCACCTTTTCCGTTCCACCTTCCATCCCCCATAGCCCCCCCACACTTGATCTTATCTGCTTTTAACTGTGACTGTTTATGTATTTGTGCTTTTATTGATTTTATGTATTTGTATTTTGTATTGATTTTATTTATGTATTTGCGTCCTCTGAAAAGCGCTTTAGAAATAAAATGTATTATTATTATAATTATTTTTATTAAATAATTAACTGTGGACGTGTTTTTGCGTTGGTAATTTCACATTCACATGACGTTCACACGTGTATGAATTCTGCGTTTCGGTCCCATCAGAAAGTAGCCTTCGGTTTCGCCACATGTGATGAGACTCTACACTGGAGTCTTTTTCCACCTGCAGCTGTTAACGGTTTTATAGAAGTGAACAAGGTCTTTGTGCTTTTTTTGTAAAGCAGTGCTAATTTATTTTTCTTTTTTGTTTGGGCTTTAATCCCACCTGTTACATAAAGGGGAAGGTCATTAGACATCCCTGCAAACACAGATTTATGAATAAATGATGTGGAAGACATAATTGTTATTTGGAAGGGGGAGAAAGTATTTGTTTTTTTTTTGTTTTTTTTTTTCATTTGTAACAACCTTTTTCTTCGATGGGTATTTATTCTACTTCTTTTGTGACGAGGCATGCTTTTATTCTATGCAAACAAGAAGAAAGACAAGTTTTAATAATGCCATCGCTGAGGTGGTCTAGCCTCGGATTCAGACGCTTTTCTCTTTTGTGATATCATTTTCTCAAATGGAGTCTTTTGAAGAAACTCTCCATCACATTCATCATTCAGGCTGAAACGTGTGTCCTAGGGGGAGATTTACTGAATATAATGTCAAACCAAAGATTGTTTTTCATGTTACTTCCAGTCTTTTGTGTGTTTTTGTCCGATCAGTCAGTGTATTAGGCTAGTTACCATAGAATAGAATAGAATAGAATAGAATAGAATAGAATAGAATAGAATAGAATAGGCTTAATTATCATGTGTCGTGTTCTGATTTTATTGTAAAGCACTTTTTGAAATCTTTCTGCATAAAGTACTATATATGTATATGTTTTTTTATTATTATTATTATTATTATTATTACACAGGTAGTAGGACAGAACACAGTGGATCTGAAAATACACAAAACATTTAGCAACAGTAACTTTTCTGAACACTTTTCAATTTGTTGATCAACTTTTGCCCAAAAAAGTTGGAATAATTTAGTTTTTAAGCACATTTGTCTTCTTATTCCTGTTCATACACATCAATAATCACCTATAATATTATTATATTATTAATCTATAAATATTTAATTCCCCGTAAATGAGCAAGAGTGTATTTTGAGGTTATAAACTATCCTTTTACAAAAAAATGTGAACACAAAATGGTCATAAAATCCAAAACACAGCTACAGGCATGAAGTGACAGTGACAATAAGGCCTATTCTTTTCTTTTCTTTTTTTTTTTTTATTATTATTTTATGTTCTATTCTATGCTATTCTATTCGTTCTTGTTGTTGCTTTTCTAATACACTGACTGTGATCGGACAAAAACACACAAAAGACTGGAAGTAACATGAAAAATAATCTTCGTTCTGACATCATATTCAGTAAATCTCCCCCTAGGACATACGTTTCAGCCTGAATGATGAATGTGATGGAGAGTTTATTCGAAAGACTCCATTTGAGAAAATGATATCACAAAAGAAAAAAAGAAAAAAAAAAAAGATCCGGGGCTAGACCACATAGTGTGTAATAGAGACGCATTGTATCAAAAAAAAAAAAAAAAAAGTGCAAATATGTATAACAATATAAACATGCATGAGGTAAACGTTAAGTTAAATTACTCTTTCGACTGCAATTTCTATGCAAATGTTCATATGATTTACCTTGAAATGATATAGTAATTTTTAAATGGGCGTATTGACAAAAAAAACAGCCCTACTCTCGAAGTCGTAATCGTACGTCTGTCAGTAAACACCGCTGGCGAACGTCGTAACGTGGTTTGACGCGTTAGCAGCCAGCGATGCTTCAGTCTGGATGGGAAAAAAGCACCGAATATTCTCCACCCTTCCACAATAACTGTTGAAGCATCCTTTAGTTTCGGCACTTCAGCTCAAACTGCCACTGTGAAAGTACTTAATGGCCCACAATGGGAAAACATTGTTTATGTCTGTGCAGCCATCAGATATGAAAGTCAGTAACTATGTGATGTTGAAGTAGCACAGAGAAGTCTATGCATACTCGCACAATATGTCCAGAGAAAAACAAAGGGTATTAGATTTCTTTTTTTTTTTCTTTTTTTTTCAGCTCATATTTTTAAAACTCTAGTTTTTTTTTTTTTTTTTTTTTTTTTTTTTTTTTTTTTTTTTTGAAGCGATGTTTGTGTCTTTTGAAGAACTTTGGTACATTTACTCTATTGGGATCACTACATAACTCATAATTTATTTTCTCGGCCCCTTTGGTGTTTTCTTCAAAGCCTGTATTAATAACAATGCCACCCATTCGGTGTCAGTATGTGACAGTGTTTTTATGAAATCAGCAAATATTACTCAGAAAGTGCATTTCTAGGGAGGCAGACGGGCACCAGGGGATGTCTGTCTGTCTGTCTGTCTGTCTGTTTGGTGGAATGTAGATCGTTTCTTGTGCTTGTCTTTTTGTGTGTATTTTCTTTTTGATATCTGTGGAAAAACTATTGTTTGCAGAATGCCTAAAGAGGTTATCTCTTCCAAAATTCATGTACTGTAAAGCTATGCCTTTTTTTTTACTTTTTTTATTTATTTTTTTTATTCAGTAGACCACACCGAAAGTTATATTTACTCATATTTTGGTGCGAAAGCAAAGCAGAGTGTGTGACCTCGACGCCACATGCATCGTCTAATACTCCAGCTTCTTGTTTTTCTCGATGGGGGAAGTCTACGCAACGTTAATCAAGTCTGTCTCTCGCAGCGGTGGGTTTCACACTGCGGAGGGGCGGAGGGAGGTGAAGAAACAGGGGGAGAGGGAGGAGAGAATGAGATAGTACCAGAATTGACCTTCCTCTGTGATGCTTGTGGTAGCGGCGTGGCAAACGGCGTTGCTCCTCCGAGACGCCGCCCGCTCCACGGTACCCAGAGGTTTCACAGGATTATCCTCGGGACGCCTCTGGAGAGGTTGTTGCTGCTTTACTTTCCAAACAATATTGCTTGCGATGCAATATTTCGTTTAGATTCTCCTTCTGGTTGCAGTTTTTTTTTTTTGTTTGTTTCGGTTGCGGTAGATTTGTTGCCTCCCTGTGGAGACGTGATGCCATGTGAATCATAACATTAAAGCAGCAAAATCCATGTATTTCAGTGCAGGGGGGCGTCTTTATGACCACGCCTCAGTGTAGCACTAAAGGCTATCCATGGCTGTTTTTACAATGTATCGCTCAGGAAAAGAGATGAGGATGGAGTCAGTCGGAGCCTGCGGTGAGGTGTGTGTTGTGAAGAAGGAGTCACTGAAACAGGGAGGGGAAGCTTTTAGGACAGACGGACAGAAAAAAAAAAAAACAGACGGAACAAGAGACAAAGAGCAACCTAGCTGCGTGCTTTTTATTTATAGATTCACATGTGTGCATGGATGAAGCTCTCTCGGTTCCTCGAGCAGGGCCTCACGCTGTGTTTTGTCCTCAGCATGACTGATTGATATGACTCATTTACTGGCTGCAGAAAAGCTGTTAGGACCAACAGGCTGTGAAAAATTAAGATATCCTAATGAGACGACCAGATAAGGCGCACAGCACAAGTTTGGATGATTCGATCTGATTATGACCATAAAATGCTGTCAGTCCTAATGGATAATGTTACAAAAGCCCTCTAATTTAACAAGCACCCTTCCCTCCAGCTACAATAGATTGAGATGTAATTGAAACAATTAGAGGCCGAGGAGGTAAAGGGCTCAACGGTTGCGGCGAGGATAAGAGAAGGCAACGCTAAGAATCCACTGGCGTCCCTCAGCTCTTAAACTCCAATGACCTTTGAGTCATTTGTCCCGATTTTCGAATCTGTTCCTCCATTTATTTTAATTGAATGAGAATATCAGCCTGCACAGCTCCCATCCCTTCCTGGTCCACATGTTGTGCTCTGTCCATCATACTGGGAACCCTTTCAATTAACCAGATTGGATAAAATTCATGTTGCTGGCAAGCGATGACAGACTCCCTCTTGCTTATGTAAACATGACGCCGGCTTCTTCGCCAGCCTTTTAAAGGGCGCCCACTCTCTTTGACCCCCTTTGCTCAGAACCACCTCAGGCCTGCCTCCTTCAGCTTCATCCTGCTTTATTTTTTAATTGCGCTCCGAGGCCGCCGTCATGATTGGTGCCGGAGTTCCACTGAGCTGCCTTCTTCATCTAGCCTTATTACAGCCAAACTTTGAGGTGGGCTAAGCAGTACCTTTCAGCTAAGCGAAGCCTCAGGCAAAGACATTTACGTAGGCAGAATCTTCATTAATTTTCCAAAACTGTGAAAATATAAAGATATTGCGGCGTTAGTTCGATCCATGGGATTGAGCGCTGTACACCTTTGCACTCCGCTCACCTCTGGGCTGGAGGAGAGCGTGTCCCCATAGCAACACAAACCCACGAAAAGCACAGTTCTGGCGGATGTTTGTGGAGAGGAGAGGGTAGGGAGGGAGGGGGGGGGACTCAGGCCAGCCACCACATGTTAAACAAGCTTTACACTGAACCCATCTCTGCCTCCGAGTCCTTCCCAGTGCCGTGCGACGGCGGTAAAGAGGCTGTTGAATGAGTCACAGCGTGTCAGCGCCACTAAGATGACCTCATCCTGCACTTCTTCTTCCTCTTTTTTTTTAAATTTTATTTTATTTCTGGCTGTGCCTAATTAATCTGGGCACTCTGGTTGGCTCCTGACAGCAGGCTTGTAAAGTAAGATTTGTGCACTGCTCATTATCATTGATGAAGTGGAGTGTCAGTGGTGCCAGGAAGCTCGGCTGGTCGGGGCTGATGTGGGTGAGCTGGTGGTAGGGAAGTCGTCAACCCAGTCACTCTCGTCTCCGCTCCGACAGTCCCACTCGCAGATTAATTGCTCCCAGAACACTTTTGCGGTTGAATTGAATTGTAATGATTCATAAGGAAGTGTAAAGTGTCTGATTGTACGTGGATGTGGAGGCGGCCTGGATTATCTCAGGGGTATATCCTGCACATTCAGTTGTTTTGCTTTCATATTAGAGCTGGTGAGGGGGAAAAAACACTGAACCTGTACTGACCGAAACACTACAGTGGTGCAGTCTATGCATAGCTGCAGGCATGAATTTTCTTTTTATTATTATTACAGTTAAATGCATTCATATACGAACTACATTTTTTTTATTCAGACGAAGGTCAAGAGAAAATTAACAGTCGTCTGCCTGCTGGTTATATAGACATTTAATTTATCACATTAATTCTGTGATACATAGTCTATCTAATAATAGTAATGTTTTATAGTCAATCTTTTTTTTTTCTGGACAATTCTAATTAAAAGTACATTGTGCCATTAAGTATATGTGTAAACATCTTTTCGATTTGTTATGTGTCTTTAAAGGTTCAACACAAAACATTTTAATGTGATCGCAACCTTTGTGTTGCTGTTTTCATCGCTAAGCTAACGGTAGCTAGTTTGGATATGTGTATGCTTTATTGCCTATTTGTCCACACCTGAAATTAGCCTTTAGTTAAATTTGGTCTAAACACTTTTTTTCTGTGTTTTTTGTACCTATTACACTGTAAAGTAAACTGAGCTAAACTGAACTGAACTGGCTTTGCATAATGTGGTCACTGTAGAAGAGCAGAAGGCAGAGGTGCTGAAGAAAACCTACCTCAGTTCTTTAAAACTAAATACTATACTATAGGTTACTATACTTTAGGTTACTATCCTATAGGTTACTATACTATACTATACTATACAATACTATAATATACTATATTGTAATATACTATACAATACTATATTATACTATACTGTACTATACTATATTATACTATACTATAGGTTACTGTACTATACAATACTATATTATAGTATACTATATTATATTGTATTATACTATACTATACAATACTATATTACACTATACTATACCGTGTATTTCATTGTGCATGTAGGGAAATTTGCTCAAATATGCATAACTGTGAATAAAGCAAACATTCTTAAATAAAGCCATTACTAAATAATAAGTAATAGAAGATTACTA
>JAPSES010000144.1:9569325-9581525 GCA_029822895.1 Maxillicosta whitleyi
AATCATCTGTTCTTTGTCTCAGAGCGAACATTTCCTGAAAATTTCATTAGGTTTGGTCAATAATTAACCCAGATACTAAGAAACAAAACTTTTGGCCCCATTGACCCCAATGTTAACGAAAATTTCAAAGTGGTCCAGAATCCAGGATTTCTTCTGGATCACCCCCAAAAGTTAATCATTTCTTTTGCCATTGCCAACAAATTCTGAAAATTTCATCAAAATCTGTCCATAACTTTTCGAGTTATGTTGCTAACAGACAAACAGACAAACAAACCCAGGCAAAAACATAACCTCCTTGGAGGAGGTAATTACATGAAAATGTTTTAGGCCAACAAACTATACTTTTACACAAAATGTGAATAACCTAAAAAAAATGTGTTTAGAAAAGTCAGTGTAATTTTACCAACAGTCCGTTCTTAAATGTTCTGTGTATTTGTAGATCTGCCCTGATCTGTACGTTACAACAAACACATGTAAATGATAAACTGAGGCAGAATATTTGTTAATTGCATTTATTTTTCTAAACACATTATAAGTTGTTTCTTTTATTCAGATTTTTAATGAAACTTTGTAGATGTGAACATTATCATAATTTCATGAAACTTTTATCACTGTTATTATTTTACTGGTCTAGCCCCATTTGATCATATTGGGCTGAATGTGGCCCCTGAACTAAAGTGAGTTTAACCCCCCTCCCCTGGAAAATTTGGAATCACACTGTAACAAGTGGTTCCAGACACAACAAACTCCGCCCCTCACATGTATTGTAGCGTATTTTGTCATCGATCCAGCTGATGTCATCATATCTATGTGTGTGCTGATGTCAGCGTATCTTGCTTCTATATGTATGTGCTAAGTTTGCAGTAAATTGGGGGTCATAAGTCTAGTGTCCACATAGCTTTATAATTACTGCTAACATTGAATTCATGTTGGTTTTTATTTCAGGGACATTAACAGAATAAAGATCATTTCAAACACATTTCTCAAATCGGTAACTAAAAGCGTTTCTATTAATGTTTTTGTTAAAACCTGGAGAACAAGGTCTATCTGTTAGTCTTTCATTGGAGTAAATAAACCATCCAGCGACGGTATCAGGTCAGTTCGCCTTGACTCAGAACATTCTTTTTTTGCCCTTTCATTATATCATAAGAGGTAGTAATTTTAGTTCCATCTCACTATATTTCTAAACAAGCTGTGACCTGTGACAAGAAACCATCCAAATGTGTCTGTGCTTCATCATGTTGTAAATCTGGGTAATTTTATACAGAAACTAGCAGGTAATCAGGCTGTGTTTTTCTAGATTAAGATTTGATAGATCTAGAAGATAGATTTGAAATGTTAACTATATTCTCAGCTGATAAAAAAAAAAAAAAAAAATCATCAAATCGCATGTATTCAGAAGCTCGTAGACCATTTTTCTCGTGAAACATCAGTCGTGGCCTAAGTACTGTTCCAACTGCAAATTCGTATAAACCAAGAACGCATGGAAAACCCAGATGTTGTTCTTGACAGCTATCGTAAACCAAGAATGCACTGGATGGTGACTTGTGTAGACTCAGCCCGGATATAATTCCCAAGATGCAGTTCGTGCCGTGTTGACCATGAGCCTTCCATGTTCCTTTGTGTGTTTTTTATTTATAGAGAGAGGTATATTTATGAATGGATAGTTAGATAATTATTATTATTACAGCAGACGCTTTTATCTAAAGCAACTTACAAGGTAAAGGGCAATTCCCAAGGGCCCACCTGGGATTTGAACTGGCAACCTTCCACACCAAAGTCAGAGATGTAAATCATGTAAGCTACCCAGTCCCACAATAGATAGATAGATAGATAGATAGATAGATAGATAGATGCATAGAAATAAACTGTATTTAAATTGTATTTTTAAAATACAATCAAGGAAGGATATATGTACATAATACATTTTCAATAATTCATATACAGTTTTTCGTTAAATGAAATAAGCACATAAATACGTACATACATATATATAATTTCTTATCTGAGTTTTCATTACATGTCAGATGATACCTTAAACATTTTATCAAAGCTATCAACAAATTTGTTTTAGTTATTTTTTTTTTATATTACTAACCAGGGCTAATGATTTCTAAAGTGAGTTGAATTCAGTTTTTAAAAATGAGGAAAGGTTGGTTTGGAGGCTGAACATTTTTGTTTATGAATGGAATATTTTCCTAGTAAAATAAATAAATTAACTAAATACTATAAACCGGTGTTGTTATTTTCATAATAACATATAACATATTTGAGGGAAAAACAGTAGGACATATTAATATGGGTGAAAATATAAGAAGACAAGTTCCACCAAAATGACATTTGTGACCATACATTAAATTTTCATCAGCATGTCTGCAAAAAAAAAAAAAAAAAACAAAAGCTTGAATTTTGGAATGAAAGAGTTGACAGGATATATCTGGTGAATGATTTTGAAATGGGTTTCTTTTACTTTGTTATGAATCCAATATTTGTGAGGTAAAAGCCATAGTTTGTCTTTGCTGTGTTATACTTAGCTCCAGTTATCACTATAGGTTTACACTGGATCGCCATGACAACCATTATACCTGCAGTGGAAATACAGTGTGGCGGTGACAACACCGGCGTGAATGTGACACCGTAACAGACCAGAGTTTTCTTTTCAACTGCGTATTTACGTCACAATTTAAAGGTTGAGCGTGTAATCTATAGAAACATGTAGTGTTGAAGATTACACTAAGTAAATCCCTCTTGTCTCACCCTTTAATGCAGCGTCTGGTGAAAGTGTGAAAAGCCATCATTAGAGCCGGTGTTTGTCCTTTCAGAGCTTTTTTTGTGGAGTGGATGTGGTGATGTACTTCACTGCTGCGTACTATCTGTCAAAAAAAAAAAAAAATCAATTCTGAATTACTGTAGAAACATTATGGTTCAGGTTCATTTTAATTAATTGGAAGCATAACGGTTAATTTGCATTCACTGTGTTGAAGGCGTAATTACAAGGATTCCATGTCTGCAGTCGGATCCCCCTAAATCTTACATATTGCACCTTTGACTGTAGAAAATGTCTTAAATCTGCCATGACTAGTGTTGCTTGGTTTCCATTCTTTCTAGCTGTGAGAAGTTTTCAACCCCAAGATCAAAGATTATTCTTTCCGAATCTGGACTGTAAGCCGTTTATTTCCCATTTCTCTTCCTCCTGCACCTTTCTACTTATGCAGTTTTTCTAACTTCTAACTAGAGTGTTATTTGTTCTGAATACTAATATAATTTAGTCATGATATTGATTCAGACTTCAGTGGCTTTCCCTTTTACTTTGTCATTTGTGTGTGTGTGTGTGTGTGTGTGTGTGTGTGTGTGTGTTTTGGGGACAAACTTTTCTGTGGTATTAACAGAGCTGTTCCAAAGTGCAGGAAAAGTACCAAAAATAAAGCGGAATATCTCCCGGTTCAAAACAATAACTCACACAGCTTCATTTCCTTGAATCAGTCTTGCAGAATAATTCAGACAAGTGAGGCACAGAGTTTGCTTTAATTTATCTTATTCTGTCATGTAATGCTTGGTGGTTTGAAGAGTAGAGATATGGAAAGGAGACCAGTTTTAAAAAGGCAAAGAAAAGAATACTGGTCTTGTTTGAGAACTGCTGTCTGGCAGACTAAAAGAATTATGCTGTGATCTTTTGATAATAGCAATAATGCATGAGAGCTAAAACTATTTTTTTCTGAAGAACAAAAATAATCAGGACTTTAAAAACTTTAAAAATTTACAAAGATGTACGCAAGTGAGTCCTGGGAACTCTCTAAAGGTCAGCCTATGACGTGTGCAAAAGGGGAAAAAAACCCATGAAGACTCAGTATTAATTATTGGGCTTTTCCTAAATGAAATTTTCTCCATTTCTCCATTTCTTAACTGAATTATCACCAATTTTTTAAATAATATTATCCTCTGCATTTGCAATTTTTTTGGCGTGAATCATGTATTTTCCTATACAAGTAGCCCTCGGGTTACGATGTACCCGGCTTACGTTATTTTGACTTCGTCTGAGTCTCGTCCACCATTACTGTACATACGTACTGTATACTGTACGTACAATAAGTACAGTATCTTATATTTATTTTATTAATATGAAGTATAATACTTGTATTTGGATAGTTATTTAGAGATTTAGGGGTACTAAAGGGTTAATTCTGACTTTCACGGAAATTCGGGTTACGTCAACAGCATAGGAACAGAACTTGTTCGTAACCCGAGGACTACCTGTATTTAATCCACAGATCATGTAGATGTTCATGAAAACTGAAAGCTAACCCATAAAGACCCAGTGTGACTATTGTGGCAGTTCCCAAGTTAATTTTTCTTTACCTTTTTAGTTAAATATAAAATGGGAGATCTTGGGGGAAAACAATTTGAGCAAGCTACATTTAGAAAATACACAATTCACATGCCCAAACCCCCTTCTTCAGACTTCACTCCCAAGCCACACCTTCAGAATACCATAAGGCACAACGCGTGTTCCAGAGGGCTCACGAGCGCTGTGCAACATCAGTAGGAGACGATAGGACACAGGTGCAGCACATTAGGGCGGGGCCAGGGAATTGCAAAAGTGGGAAAAGCAGGGAACAGGAAGTAAAGACACCAGACATGAAACAGGAGGAAGACTGACAAAATAAAACAGGAAATGATAAGACAAGACATAATGTCTGGGAACAGACATGACATAACTGAACTTTAATAAACCCAGTGTTTCCTTCCACTGTCATTGATCCAACTCCATGGCTTTTAATGGTGAATCAATGTTGTAGAAGATGACAGTGTTTCCATGGTAACTACAGAGCCTGTGAACATCCAAATGGGTCATATCTGATGGCAATTAAAAGATGATAAACTGCATTTTACACCAATTATTGACATGTATTAATAGGATTAATGGATCAACGGGTATTTAGTTTTAGATCAGTAGATGGTTTTGGTCACCACTGGGTGTTCAGGTCTTTGTGGGTTAAATTCAATATTCATTATATTAAAACTACTGATCATGCGTACCCATAAATTCATCCCAAGAATCCACTGCCATTGTTCCAACTCAATGGGTTTTACTGATGAATCAATGTTGCAGAAGATGATGGTGTTTCCATGGTAACTACAGAGCCTCTGAACATCCAAATGGGTCATATCTGATGACAATGAAAAGATGATAAACTGTATTTTACCCTGATTACTTACATGTATTGATAGGATTAATGGATAAACAGGTATTAAACAGTCTATACCTGTAGGTTGTGTCTGTAGCTGTTTGGGTCTTTATGGGTTAAGAATAGCAAAGGTGGAAAAAAACAAAAAAAAAACAAAAATCAAGTAAATCTGAGATGACATGGCATGTCAATGGATCAATGATGGCAGAGTCATTTAGCCAGTGCTGAGCAAGTACAAATTGTTTGAGCAAGCAAATCAATTTGAAGAGCCCAGCCTAGAAAAACCCATTTATTTACTCATGAGTAATAGTAAACAACACGCTGCAAGAGGACAGAGGGAGCATCCGTATTTAAGATGCTGAGAGATGGATACTGTTAAGGATGTCGGAGTGTCAATGACATTAAAGCGCCGAGTGGCATGGCAGCAATGAAACGCCTCAGTGGTTTTATCATTACATCAGCAGGGACAGAATGGAAGAGCTCACACTCTCTGACTTTCAGGGCTCAAAGAGACTTAAGATAACCTTGCAGATTTACAGTCTAAATTATTGAGCTAAAACTTACACCAGCACTCTGTATTCATGGAACACTACAGTGCAACAGGCAATAAGGCATTATACCGCAGCCTTGGACAGTGAATTGAAAACCCGTGTTTCTATCTTTTTACTTTTTACAGAGCTTTCAGACTTGTTTGGTGAATGCATAGACCATATTAGTCCAGTAACACTTATATGATGCACAACCAGGTACGAACTGAAGTAACAACGAATCAATCTAACAAGCAAAAGTAATCATCGCATCACATCTGTGGCGTGTGTATTTTTTTTTCCTTTTTTCACCTCTTCTAAAACCTGTGACTTTTGCCTTCCCATCCCCTTTGAATCCCCCATTGATCTTGCTTTGCCAGTCTCCTTCCAATGGAAAACACATTGATCCTTGGCACCTTCTTGTGCTGCTAATTACTGAGGGGACTGAGTCACTGTCAGGCTCTTATCTGATGCAGGGCTGTGTAGAAGGGTAATGGGATGTGCCAACTGAAACGCCGGCTGACATAACCTTGTGTAAACACGGTTGCCCCCCATTAATTATATCATTATTGGAACCACCCGAAGTTGAAAAATAATCATAAGAAAAGAAGAACTTCTATAAGAAAAATAACACTCTGGTGTGTTTCAACTTTAGCCTCATTGGTGGATGTAAGTTAAGTATCACTTAATTGGTAAATAATGTAACTGTATTACAACGCTAAACACTAACAAAAAAAAATTAATTAATTTAAAAAATCGGGACATTTGTAAAATGTACATAAAGTAGTATACAATGATTTGCAAGTCTCACAAATCCCTCTTTTCCTCTATCATATAGCTCTCATTTCAAAAGCAATACATATCTGATGGTATGGGGGCGCTTTAGTGACTACAGAAGGAGCAGCATTCACATCTGGTTTTACACCAATATATGTTCTGATCCAGCATTTTTGTCATAGGACTCATTTCAGTAGAAGTAATATCATATAATAATAATAATAATTATTATTATTGTTATTATTATTATTATTATATTATATTATATATCATACTAGTCATATTAGTAGTAATAGTAGTAATGTATTGTATATGTAGTATTTGTATAATTGCATAGTAATTCTAGAGAGTTTATATTTTTATTGTCTTTTATATTATATTTTATTTTTAATTTCTCACTTGCATGCACCTTTCAATCTCTTTTGCACCCCCCACTGAGTGTTCTCTGAAAACCTGTAAATGTGAATTTCTCCACTGTGAGATTAATAAAGTATCTTCTTCTTCTAGTAGTAGTAGTAGTAGTAGTGATAGTGGTAGTATTTTTATTATAACACATGTAAAAACACTACTTTACAAAGTCCTGGATCTGTTTTTGATAGAGGACCAGAATTCAAATCGCACATGTGACAACCTGCTCTGGGACAGAAAAGTCGGGGGCAGGGTTTATCAGGGACAATGGCTGAAAACATATATGGAGGTCTTACGTACAGTTATTGTTTTCGGAATATGTATTCTATTTTTAGACAAACGTTTACAAAAATAAGGTTAACTGTGAAGAACAGTTCTTTCAGAGCCAGTTTGTTCATATGGGCGTCTGACCAAATGTCAATGACACATTCGGTGTCCTCACTGGTCCACGCCTGTCCATGGCTCATGGCTGGTGTTATTATCTCTGACTACCTGAGCTACTTCCAGCAGCTATGGTGGCTCCTCAAGCACAAAAAGGCACATGGTTCCTCAGTTTGTTTTGGGTCGGGGCCATTTAAATTCACACCAGAAGTGAACCGACCCAGAGTCTATTTGGAAAAAAGGTCCTTTGGTTTGATTTGAATCAGGTTTGTCAGTCCAAAAAGTTCTTATAGTTTGTTTAGATTTCTTCTACATCAGACACAGAATCTGTCAAAACATACCTGACATGTCTTCGTCAGAGGCGTCAACGCAATAAATGCGACAACGTCTACGCAACACCGTGTTAGTGCTGCAGTAAAAACATACATCGGGGACAGCCTTTCAACACACGAAAAACAGCAAAAACATCAAAAAAGAATGTGAAAGAGAAACGGCAAAAAGACAAACGACACCAAAAGAAAACATGAAATCTGCAATACTGGAACAGAAAACCACAGTATGGACTGGGAGAAGGCCAAAGTCATCCTGGATCAAAATAACAGACACAAGCGTTGGATTATGGAGGCGGTGGAACTCAGGAAATGAGCCCACACAGTCATGAACCAGGACGAGGGGCTTTCCTAGTCTCCCACACCTGGAGTGACACCCTGCAGCAGCGAACCGACAGAAAGGGGCGGTGTCAGCCTGACAAATCTGACAGGTTGACACCGCCTCAGTGAACATCAGTCGTTTTGAACACATCACGCACCACCTAGTGATGCCTCTGACGAAGACGGAAGAAACATTTCAGGTGCGTTTTGACAGAATACGTGTCTGATAAGAAGAAATCTAACAAACCAAAATAAATAAATAGAATCATGTTTGTATTCACACCTAAAAAGAAAAAGTCCAGACTTTTTGGGGAAATTAACTCTTACACAGACCAAACAATGTAGGTGTGAAGGTGTGAGTACACCCTAAAGCAGGGGGGTCAAACTCATGTTGGTTCAGGGGCCACAATAGGGCCCAATACGACCTGAAGTGGGCCGGATCATTAAAATAATAGCATAATAATATATAAATGATGTCAGTTCCAAAATTATATGTGTAATTACTATGTTTTAGTGTGAAAAAATGTTTTACATGTTTTACAATTTCTGCCATTATTTGGCTTCAGTTCCTCATTTTCACATGTTCATTATAACGTACAGATCACAGTGGATCTACAAATACACTAAATATTTAATAACAGGTAGAATATTGGTATAATTACATTTAATTCCCTTGAGAAATTTCAGGTCTGTGTAAACATGTTTGTGTAATTTAACTTCATTTCTTTACAATAAAAAAAGATGTGGTTCATTATTTATAGTTTGTTATGATAGTGTGTTATTGGTCTGACACTAGGTCATCCCGCGGGCCAGATTGGACCCTTTGGCGGGCCGGTTTTGGCCCCAGGCCGCATGTTTGACAACCCTGCCCTAAAGCAAAAATCTGAATGATCAACACCCAATCCTAATAAAAGTTTAATAAAAGAAACGCATCATAAAAGTAATAAAACAATCCCAATTTTTGGTGATTACCTTAGTCTTTGCAGATCATTGCATTCTGTTTTTAATTGACATTTCAGATAGCATCTCCATTTTTTTAGGTTTGGGGTTCTATGTGTATGACATGTTACAATAAATTGAGTTAAATTGATTCGTCATCACGTGTTTTAGAGTCTATATTGTTCTGGGAACTTCAAGAACTGTATTGTCATATGTACACACATACAGTTTGAGTGCAGAGGATTTTTTTTTTTTTTTGTGCGGAGCTAAAAGTGCCAGGGCCATACATACATATACATATACATATAATTAGATAAGTACAAAAATCTGTAAAAAAAAAAAAAAAAAAAAAGTGAACAAGTGGAGGTCATTGTTTGTTTATGTTAGCAATTTTAATTCCAAGCTAACAGTTGCTAATTTTGTACACTGTTACTGCTGTAGAAGAGCAGAGGAGTGGCATTAAGAACTTGAGAGAAACGTATTAAAAAGTAAAAAAAAAAAAAACTTACGGAATTCAACAGTATTATTATGTATTATTCATTACATGGTTGAATTTCCATTACTGAAAGGGGTTCTAGTGTAATAACATAGTCAACCCTCTGGCATATGCTTGTTGATTTGATTGCAGCTTAAATTAGAAAAGAAAATTGGTCACAAAATAAAAAATCTGCTAAATGACTCGCACCTCCCTAGATATAATCGCAGACTCTATTATTTTACATTTTACTTAAGACAGTGCTGCATACAAATACATGTGTTTGCCAGCCTGTGCTGAAGTATGTAAAAAGAAGGCTCTCCTGCAAAACAAAGATGCTAATAATGAGCAGATGTCGTCTATTCATTTTACAGAAATAATTTGGATTTAGCTCATTTATCACCAAACTCACTGTAACTGTATTTTAATTACACCGTTTTTTTTGTGTGTGTGTAAATGCAAGTTGTAACTCCTTACTTGTAATTCCAGTTTGGTTGAGAAAATCCCACAACCCACATTCACTGTAAAGGTCCGTGGATGCGGATGAGTTCAAAAGGGCAATTAACACCCGCGGATAGACTGTAAGGCAGGTTGTTTTTATTTGTCTTATAATTTTCCCCAAATTTTGGCAATTATTTTGGTAATTACAGTGTAGTCATAACTGATAGAAATAGAGTCTGAAGTATTATGATAAGACATAAATTGCAATAAACAATAATTATCCTTTAATAGTCTTTTTTTTTTAATTAGTCCTCATAGTATTTTATATCAGACCACAACGCCCAGATAAAGTATTATGAGATACAAATGATCATTTTATTTATGTGCGTATTGGAGGGAGAATCCATCATATTCTCTCCTCCCTCAGAATGAGTTTTCTGGTTTATTTGAAGTGGAAGAAGGCAGTGGAAGTTGATTATCATGGTGATTAATGCAGGCATATGGGAGGAACGTTACCGTGTTATCGTAGAAGAGAGGGAACTGATTATCTAATGGAGGTGTGTCCAATGGGTGTCTTTAAAGCGAAAATAAAAAGAAGAGTCAAAGGCTTCCACAGGGCACTGAATCAATCTATACTGGAAATCAATCATCTCCACTAGACTGTATAAATCGTTATGATGGCGTAGGAGCAGACTGCACTTTCTGCAAATCAGATTGAAGCGAAAACATTGACTACTCGCTCTCTCTGCTACCTACCTAAGTGTATAATGTTTTGTTGCGCACTGCCAAGTACTTTCAACTGCTTCATAATACTACGATAGTTCTAACTCAAATACCAAAACACAAAAATATCAGCATTTCTTGCAGCATTGGTTTGATCATGTACCGGACTTATAGTAAAACGCCTGGAGGGAGATTTCTATTGGAGGGACTGTGGCAGATTTGTAATAGCGAGTGATATAAATAGCACTGATTTAACTTGATGTGACTTGTGTGTTCTCACCTCTGTAAATGTTAAGACTTTAAGTGTCTAAATTGTCAGAGATTGTTAATATCACAGCAAACAGGCTGTGAATGTGTCTCATGGAACTCTATTGTAAAGATGTGTCTAAGAGACCAAGGTATGGCAGCAAGATCACACACCTCCCACTAACATCTCAACACATGATTTCCATATCACGACAGCAATTTTATTAATTTTTTTTTTTTGCACAGACATATTTTAATTTTGTATTTTCAGTTTCAGGTTTTACTGAATTTTGAAGATCCCAACAGTGCTTGACAGTATTTAGTCTCACAGTAAAATTTTAACAATTGCCATTTTCCGGGTTACAAGTCGCTCTGGAGTAGAAGTGACACCTTTTTGGAGCCTAAAGTGACCATATTTGGACACAATGTGCAGAGACACAGGAGCTGTACATCGCAATGATGGTGCTCAAATGATATATTGTGACAAGCGACGAAAGCAGCAGAGGAAGCAGAGATGTCTCTTTCGAAGACCAGGCTTTCATTTTTACAATTTCCAGTGTATCACCAGGAAATGAATAACAAGAACAGACACTAAATGCATAGAACTTGAACCGGAGCCATGGTCGTGCATGACAACCTGGCTCACGGTTCCATTCAACACAAACATAAAATGCAATGATTAACTAAATGCAATAAAAATAAGATAAGACATAAACATTTACATCAACAACACAATTCAATTCAACAATATAATCCCCAAACAATATCTGAACAGTCCACACACACAGAAGCCAGTGTGCCCCGCTGCACACTGCCACTCCCCCTTAAAGACGCAGCGACCCTGGGTCACTACAATATATGGCAGCTCTAATATACAGTATGACTTTGGAAACCAGGGCTTTGAGTCTTCAGTATTAGGTTAATTAGAATAGATCTTTATTACATACAAAGTGGAGAATAGACTGTGGTTCCACATAAAGACACGCAATATACACAAAAATGCGAAACATAACAAACAATCACAAGCCTCTTCTACAGTCTTCTAAGCAACTGGCACTTCCTCTACACTTATGGGTAAGGAACCAAAATTGGCTAACTTCACTGATCTAAATTCTCTACATAACAATGTTTTTTTTTTTTTTTTTTTATGTCATTCCAATAACAAGCAGTGGTCCCCAACCCCCAGTCCATGGATCAATTGGTACCGGCTGCCGGTCGCCCAAGAAATTACTAATTATTTCCATTGTATTTATTATCCGAGGCTGAACAATCATTTATTCGGTTACATCTCGGTCACTTGAACGCCAAAAATTGAACCCACAAGTTTGCAAAAATGAGTAAAAAAAAAATAGACGTGACTTTATTTCAGCTGTTAAAAAAATTTCACAAGTATTTAATAGTAATAAAACATGTTGTGTATTTAGATAATTGAGAAAAAAATGTGGAA
>JAPSES010000144.1:9620289-9630730 GCA_029822895.1 Maxillicosta whitleyi
AAGTAATGGTACTAATGTAATGATGAAGTAATGGTACCAATGTAATGATGAAGTAATGATACTAATGTAATGATGAAGTAATGGTACTAATGTAATGATGATGTAATGGTACTAATGTATGGAATGATGTTCAGATGAATCATATGGATGTGAACAGGTGTCTGAATCAATACTTATGTTGGTCTGATGTTGTAAAATGTTCCTTTTACCTTACATGTGTTTTTCTTACATGTACTTCTTTATTTTATTTATTTATTTATTGCATTTATGGCTAAGGAACCAAATATAACCTTGATTTTCTACATAATAATGATAAATCTTGAAAAAAAAATCACAAAAGTCTTGTCAATAAAGTCTTGTTGCGTCCTCCAGTAACACATTAAAGTTGGAATTTTGAATTTCACAGTATTTCTAGGAGTGTCCTATAAATGTACATGTTTGGACTATCATCAGTGGACAACATGTCCCCAATCTGGTAACAGTTGGATTTTTTTCCATCTTATAAATTGCCCCTTTAAAGTTCTACCACATATACTTAAACTTTTGACTGATTAATTTGAATTGAATTTACAAGTGTTTGGGTTTTTGTTTTGTTTTTTAAGACAGAAATCAGATCCCACAGTTCCCTGCTGATGTGTATTAAAATGACTCACTTTTGATTTATTTATTCCATCAGAGTGAATATATTTTTTTGTGTCTATTTTTTTATTTTATTTTTTGTCAAATCCACATCAAGGTCATTTATCCTAGACGTGTCAAATCACACATCTGCACAGCAAGCAAAGCTATCTACCAGTTAAAAAGGATGGAAATGAGCTGTCACATTATAAATAGAAAAACTGAGCAATAGACCACGTCCTTTCTCATTCACTGCGTTTGATATTACAGTTCTACTTATATATCGGAAGGTCAGTACTGTTGGCTATCGTAAGATATTGTTAGTGTAGCTAAATGTCACTTTATATGACATAGCGTTTATTGTACCTGTATACACTCTGAATCAGATATCCAGTCAACATTGTTGATTGTAAAGAGTAAATTATTGTCAACAGTGCCTTATGAAAGACATCGTCACAATAAAACAATCCAGGAATTGTTCAAAGTATAGCTAAAGTATAGCTTAAAGATATTTCGTCCAACCAACATTACTATCATACTCTATAATCATGTCAGTGCTTTGTTGGCTCTATGTGGAACGTATCTACAGTGTGATGGTCGTATAGGATTCATAACCAGTATGAGGAATGACGTAGAACATTATACAGATTTGTTTTTGAAGATATATGATAACAACAACAATGAAAAAAGATGTCCGACCTACTTTTATTTGATATATTCCTATGTTCACATAACCTACTTTTTTACTAATTATCTCTATCCAAACTACAACATGACACAAAAATGACTGGTCCAAGTGTTCAAATATGTGCATACTGTACGCGTTGACCAACCTGTAAAGCAGCAGTAAGTTCAGTTATAAACACGAGTACCTTTGAGTATTGGTTGGTGTTGTTGAAGCTTATTCTTTACATGATGCGGGTTTGTCCATAAGGTCGGTCCGGTCCATTTTCCAAAGTTATTGGTACTGACCTCGATCTACTGCAGGTCATACACTGATTTACACACCTGTATTAGATGTTTCAGGTGCAGCTTCATTGCACAAAGCAATAACAGACTTGAACAAAATGGAGTGTGACGCCATCATTTTTCCGTGAACACACAGATAACAGAGTTTATAAAGGCTACGTTCAGACACCAGGCCTTAGTGCACAGTTCGGATTTTTGGGTGAAATCCGTTTTTTTTTTGTGTGCTCGTTCATATTCCACATTAAATGCGACTTCTATCAGTTTTGAGCATGAACTGAATGCGACCCTGAAGTGATCCGCATGCACTAAAGAGGTCCTGATGTAATACTTAACCATACGGGTACAAACTGTGTTTATGGAAGGAAATATGTTTTTCCCGCCGCTCTTCCTCCTGGGACACAGAATTGTGACGTAAAGGTCGGATACTTGCGACTTGGACATTTGGACTGATGTCGCATTGCAAAATATTAGATATGTATCTGTATATGTAAGTGACCTGGATCGGATTTGTGCTGTTTTTTGTGTAGGTTTTCTCAATATGTGTCACTCACTTGAAAGACTCATACAGGTAGTCCTCGGGTTACGAACGAGTTCCCTTCCTACGCTATCAATGTAACCAAAATTTCCACATAAGTCAGAATTAACCCTTTAGTACCCCTAAATACCCCCTAAAACTCTAAATAACTATCCAAATACATGCATTATACTTCTATATAAGTACTTGGAGATGTCCGTCTCTCCTCCCAGATCTCACGGTAGCTCCGTACACTGTCCATCATGACCCTTCAAGCTTTAGAAAAGCGTTCAATATCAGGATCCTCTTCCTTGAATTGTACAATAGCCTGTTCTAGAAACAAAAAGGAGTATGTATGTACAATATAAAGTACATATGTACAGTAATGGCGGAGGAGACTTCAGCATCGTAAAGTCGAAATAACGTAAGTCGGGTACGTCGTAACCTGAGGACTACCTGTGTTGAGCCTTTCTCTCACATTTCTAATAATCGTGCATCTTTCAATGAGACGTGCAGTGACCTGTCAATAAACTCAGTTGGCACTGCATAACCTGCCCTACTCACCTCTGATTGGCTCATCAGTCCTCATGTGTAAAGTTAACCAATCTATTCTATGAAGGTACCGAGTACTAGCCAATTAGAGGCAGAGTAGTGCGGGTCAAAGCTTCTCCATCCTGGGGGAAAACAAGGGCAATTTGAATCAAATATTACTGAATGTTGCACATCAGAGGGATTTAGAAGTGGGTATACATAATACTGACTGAAAAAAAAGTATGTATATTGCGTATACCCTGGACTGCACCACTGACTGAAACATATTATTTACTGCAGTAAGTATATAATGGGAGGATCTTACATAATTACTTAGTTCAATCTAATGGCACTTTTCCATTCCATGGTACCGGCTCTACTCTACTCAACTCTACATGGCTCTTTCGTTTTTCAAAAAAAAAAAAAGGACCTGGAATCTGGGACCCGATACTAGTTTTTTAGTACTGCCTCAGCTGAGGTTCTAAAATGTTGGGACCGACACCGAAACGTGATGTCACAACACTGATTGGTCAGACAGTGAATAGTGGTCCATGAATCCACATGATGACAGAACAAAACTACACCATAGACGGAACGGAGATTCAGTCTTTGGTGGCGGACATAAAAATCCAGACGAGAAAATCCGCAACGAGTGAGTTTTCGGCAACTCAGTGCAGACGACAGGTAAGTAATGCGTCGTGTCGGAGTAACGAGTCAAGCTGAGATGAGCTGGTCCCATGTAAGTGGAAAAACACCACAGGAATACTGAGTAGAGTAGAACCGGTACCATGGAGTGGAAAAGCGCCATAAGTCCCTGTGTTATGTATTAAGATTAATGTCGAATGTGAAAAAGGGTTTAAACTAAATAAACAAACCCCCGACATACTATAATGTCCAACTGTGAAATAACAAGCCAGACTTGATTTTACGTGTGGGTTTACACAACTGAATTCCACCCAAATTAATTGTAAATGACCACAAAGAGCACTTTATTTTAGTAAGCGAGGTAAAACTTGCGACGTGGGTATTGCAACCTCTTACAACTTGAATATACGACCCAGTGGTCAGATCATACTGTATTTCAGGCATCTAATGTCCTGTAATGTGTGATCAGATAACACTGAGCAACAGTGTTATTTTTGCAGATCGGTGACTCTGTTCCCACAGGGTGTTTTATTTTCGTAACGCTCAATATAGCTGACCCTCCGGCCCTGTATTTGACAATGTTTCTGACTGAAGTGTGCCCGGGAAATGCACTCTAAATTACCAGCATGCTCTGTAAGCATCGGTATTGTCTTTGGATTATCTGTTTTATTACATCTCCAGGTTGTTAGCTGTAATATGCATATTAAAATGTCTGGCGCTAATTGCTGTGGCAACACTTGGGACTATTTGCTGCTCTTTGTTCACAGATTGATTTAGAATTTGTCACTATTGCGAGCTGCTTTGTGGAAATAAAAGCTGTTGACATATTCCAGGTTAGTCACAGTGGTAGCTTTTGTCTAAACAGGTGCAATGATTCATTCTGCTTTTCCTTCTCTCCGTGGTGCTTCTGCATGGAGACTCTCCCACTGTGACTGTTTAATTAGTCACCAATGTCTGTGTCAGTGTTTCAGCGCCGGGCTCTTCGACTCCCTCTGTGACAAACTGTTGCCAAAGAAACACATCCACAGCGAGTACAGATCCACTGATGCCGAAGGGCGGCTTGAAGAGTTCAGGGGGTGATTGAATTGTTTACAGCCCCGCTCGCTTTTTCAGTTTTCTTTGGAGGAATACAGCATCATTTATGTCTGTTTGGCTTTTCCTTTGGCATAAATCTGAAATGACTAGCGGTACACGGTTGTTCCTCGCCTCCAGACGACACTGTGAATATCAAAAGGATTGATCAAACGCTTTATTAGCTACCCCGCTCCATACTAACACACTCTACGTTTTCTTTGTACTGTAAGGAATCTGACATTTCCACATTGTTGTCTGTTTTCGTGTGTTCCTGGTTTTCGCTGACAAGATGTTTTTTTTATTGTTTTTTACCCGGACGCTAGTCTTAACTTTAGCATTTTTATTTTTAGTTTTAGCCTCAAGGTCAGTGATTTTCCAATGTTATTTTCAAAGAATACCTGTTCATTTCATCTACTGTGGGTTTTCAACATACAGTATGTACAGTATGTATGAGGCTACATCTGAGCCATAAAGAGAATTCATTTACCTTGTGTGAATGCTTTTCGCAGCACGTTATGTTAACCAAGTGACTATTTTTGGTCATTTCGGCACGCATTCACATTTCAAGACGGGTGACAACAACAGTCCCAGTGAGTCAACAGTGTCAGGTTCGATGTGGTCTACAGGGTCTTTAAGGTCCACCTGTTCGTGAACTCAGTGGTTTTCAACCTTTTTATGACCACATTTTAATATCACTCATTTCTAGACTCCACACATTCAAAACAGAGACATTGTTTTGCTTAAAATGAACCCTGAGTCTATTGTGGCCAGTTTTGAGGACTTGAGAGTGATTTTGTGTTTATATACTATATATAAAAATGTTTATTTTACCCATGTTTGATATGTTTTCTTCAGTACAACTTTATCTATATCATCTGCCTATTATTTTTCTCCCTTAAAATGATTATAGCAACATAAAAAGCCCCAAAACACACACATTTTTTTAAATCTGATTTTTATTTTTATTGCATTAAAAACACAAAAAATGTTTAACGAGCCTTTTCAAAGTCTTTAAAAGTGAATATTGATTCCAAATATTAGGTTTATGAAAGCAATGTTACAATAAATTATAACTATGCTCAAATATTTGATATAAAAGCATGTCTTTACAAAGGCATCTGCAAATTCGGCCAGTTTTTCGGTTTTGAAAAAGGACAAAAAATGACAAAGATATGGGAAGAAATATAACCCCCCACCCCACCACACCCCCCTCAAAATCTCATTTTCATACTTTTATTCATGTTTGTTTGTTCTGAGTTCAAACAGTCATATCTCCGGTTGTATTTGCTCTATCAACATCAAATAAAAAGTGGGAGTGTCCACACTTCCAAATGTGAGACAGACTTCCACACTACGAAGTGTTGAAAATGTCATGTGATTGAGTCACAGGGCTGTGACCGTGGACCCCAGAGGGCTCATTTGTTTTTGACTTTTTGACTTTTGAATTGTTTGCTATACTATGTTGGACATATATGCTAATTTTAGACAAATTTAGTCTATATTATGTATATTATTATAGACGGAGGCAGAAAAGCCAGGTTCAGATTACTGCGCAAAGTGAGTATTTTCTTTTCTTTGGTCAGGATATGTACAGTTTGTATTTACAAGGATGATAATGAATACTGAACAAACAATAACTGATACTATGAATTATGAAAGAGCATCCCAAACTGACAAAAGTGAACATATGACATAAACAGAACCACATGGGGACAAACTCTGGACATTAGCCTTAACTTTAGCATTATTATTTATTTATTTATTTATTGCCGCATCATTCATTTCCTTTGCTGGTTGGTTCGTAACATATATACGGTATATATGAGGCGACTTCTGAGCCATAAAAAGAGAATTCATTCACCTTTTATAAACACTTTTGCAGCAGTTATTTATTAACGTACACATTAGTAGCATATGAATGCTTCATTTCTCTTTATAAAACACATATTAATGTCTTTTTCTGGATGCCCAAATTGTATAATCATATATTATTTGTCTTATTTCTGCACCTTGCATGTGTTTATGTTAATATAAAGTTTATGCATGGGGATGGAGGAGTTGTGTTCAGAGGCATCTGGGTACTTTGGAGTGTTTGCCGTTCATTTAAGCTTCCTCCAGACAATACTTTATTAGCTTTCTTGCTCCAAACTGTCACCCTTTAAGTTTTCTTTGTACGTTCAGGAGTCTGACATTTCCACATCAGTCTATTTTTTTTTTTTTTTTTTTAAATATTTTTAATAGTACATTTCTGTTTTTTTGCTGACTTATTTTTTTAATTTCTCCCTGCAAACCCAAACTCTGGAGATTAGCCTTAACTTCATGTGCAATAGCAGAGTGTATCCTCACAGAACACAGCCCATACTTAGAGACAGTGAGTTATTTTATTGATCGGAGAGGTGAGAATTGAATTTAAGAATCGATTGAATTTAGGTTTTGTTTTTTGTTTTTTTGCCCCCACTAGAGGCGAGATTGCTCATTCAGAGATCATCCATTTTAAGATCCGGAGTATTGAATGTTATGTCAGTGATGTGATTTTGATAGATTTATTCAGTTATCACAGCAGCCATTATGCCAAACTGTATCTGCTCTGTGTATTAAAGCTGCGGCTCACATGACGGCACAAGTTTAAGGAGCTCCGACTAGTTCCCTCTCCTCAGACCTGTTGACTCCAGTGCCACCCAGAGGTTTTAATGTATCCACACTTGGATTATACCACTCATTTTCTTATATCTGAGGATGAACCGTAGAATTCAGGAAAATGTATGACATTGCCGGCATCATTGCTCTTCACCTGTCATCTCACTTTTCTCCATCTGTTCTTTCCTCCTTTTATCTCTTTCTTTCTCCCTTTCTCTCTCAGGTTTACATCCCCTGCAGAACAGCTATTGTCTTGGCCAACGAGGAGATAGATTACTGTTATTAGAGGATGATTGTCTCCAGCGCCACCAGGATTGAGAATGGATTCCAACCTCAAACTGAGTGTTAACAATCACCTTCTTAAAGTGTCAGCCTCACACACCATCCAAACCCACTTTTTTTGTGTGTCTGAGTCAGTTTTGTTTTTTTTTTTGTTTGGGTTTTTTTTTTTTTTTCTAAATGGGGAAAAATGCTTTGTGAGCTCCTGTGCTTTCAAACACCATCTGCAACCTTAGATGCTGTGTAACCCCATTTACTACAGATTGGTCCATTTGGGAAGCGGCCAACCTAACCAGCAGCTAGATGCTAAAACTCAAAACCCCGCCGAGTCCATCCACCCCTAGCCAGCAGCCATTTATAAGCTCTGCTGAATTTGGCGTGTCATCTGAAACACAGGACCTGTGACTGTGAAACACGGAAGCAATACAGGAACCATCCACTTTTTTTTTTTAACACAAGATGAAAAAAAAAAAAAACAAGAACAGGCTTGAGTATTATGCAAGTTGGAGTACAGTATTAATTATTTTGTGTTAATATACTGCTAATTTAGAGATTTACAAGCACTTGAAAATCAAAAACGTCCAGGTATTTAATCACTGGTATTCCATTTTAGTTAATTTTTGGTGAGACGTTGTAAGTGTAAAAACACTGTAATTTGCACAAGGTAACAAGCTGCTCTGAATTATTATACTTTTAATGGATCCCTAAAACAGTTTATTATAATATTTGGATTTATGCAGCTACTGGGAGCATTTAGGGGTTATTTACGGCCCAGTTATTAAGCCAGTAATTTGCAGCTAAAGCAAAGTGATAAAATCACCTAATTTGAACTTTTCACAGCGTTTTTGCATAATGAACAACATACAAGTAACATTTCTGGCCTCATTCAACACTGGAAAACAAGCGCGAACCTTTATCTTACAGTACACTGACTGGAATTTATCTAAATTCAACTTATAGCTTGATACTGATGATTGACACGTCATTATGTGTGGGAGAAGACAAGACGTTTTACAGGCGTGACTCACACTTGACTACTTTAAGACATAATGATTTATGTGCACCGTGTTCGTTAGTTAGTGGAGGATTCCCTCGGGAAGATCGAGGGAAGATAAAAAAAAAAAAATAACAGCCTAAATTCACAGGTAGAACGATGTGTGCGTCTTCCAATTAGCTGTAGCGTTTGTGACTTTTGTCTCCTCACGTCACCTGATGATTGAACACCTCAACAATTCTTATCCGCTGTTCTCACATAGCTGTTCTATAACAAGGTTATTGATTGAGTTCAATGAGGAAGTATAGAGGAACATCACTGACGATCTGTGGCTGTTTTTGTGACTGTTGGATTCACTCACTCAGGCGAAATGTGCATGTCATTAAAAAGAGTCTTTCATGTGACAGGTTTTATCTTTGTGGGTTATGTTTTACAAACAACTGTGATGACTGAAAAACAATCCGCTCTATGTGCTCTTGGTTTCCATCCTCCTTGTTGCCAAATAAATGGATGTCTTTTGGACTATTTTCAGTATTTTCTGTGAGTTTTGTCAAAAGTGATACCGATTAAAGTGAAACAAGAGCTGATTTTGGGCATCCAAGATAAAAGCTAATGCCTTGATTTACTGCCTTGGGGACTGTAATTCTGTGATCTACACCTACTGCATTAGCACAGATTCTCAGCCGTTTAAGCCAGCGTATTGTAGCATATGGCAGGTTTTGATCTGCTTCCCCTCCAGCTAAAAAAAACCCCCATTTATATTCAGGACCATCCTCATATGTTTAGCTAAAAGTATCATGAACATGTCATTTCTTTTTGTACATCACCAAAGTGTTGAAAAATGCCTTTTTCCATCTTTCAAAAAGCACAGAGTGGATCACTCTGCATAAATTTTAAGCATGGAGGTTGTGAGACTGAAGTGGAGTGTTTAATCATTCCTCATCTGACCCAATGTCATTGTCATTTTACCACTAGCAAAATGAATTGTCTGCATTTATTCTCAAATATAAAATTGATGCCTGATACGCAGTAACTATTGCAGCATATTTCTTTCATTATTACTAATGATAATAAATCAGAATCTGTCTGGACACAAGAATGTGGACTGACATGATGTGCAGGCTGACTACTGATGCTGCTCAGTCTTTCAGTTATGGAAATCTATGGGTTCCAGGATCCTCCAAAGCACAGAGTGACGGTGCTCTGTCAGCATTATTATGTGTGTGCATGTGTGGACCAAGAGGGAAACTGCAACATGCACTGAATTAACAAAAGAAACAAATAACAGCTTCTAGGATACAGTAATAATGCACCACCATGTATGAAAAGGTGCAGAAAGAAGTGTTAGAGAAGGCTTTGACAAATCCTGTAATATGAGTCAGAGAAGCAGGTCTAGTCAAGGGCAAAAGATGTCAGCCAGCTGCAGCTCTGTGTCAAAATACCTCTTAATATCAGCTCTGAAATCAGAAGCTCAGGTTGTATCTTATTGCATCAAATTCTGCGTAGAACTGGTAAAGTTTTAAACCATGATAATGATGAAGAGGAAAGTCTTAAAGCTGCAGGAGCCAAAAACCAGGAGGAAACAAGTGGGTCCAGGCACAACAAGCCCCGCCCCTCACACATACTTCAGCTTCGATCCAGCTGATGTCATCATGGCTACGCATGTGCTGATGTCAGCGTACCAATGTACTGAGTTTGAAGTAAATTAAAGCACAATCGCTGTTTTTATAGACATGAAATTTTGCCCATTATAACTAAATAGAAGGGGAAAAAAAGATTAAAATATATATATATATACTGTTTCCAAAATGTAATGACATCTATTCTGTGCCACTGGAACTCTAGAAACTCAATTTGGTATGAATTTGACCAATAGTTTTGCTGCTAGAGTGTTAATGAACAAACAAATAAACAAACAGATCCAAAAACAATACCCCTTGCCTCCCCTTTGGGGGCGGGGTAAAAATGTCATAATCAGACTAGAAAAGCATTCAGAGAGCACAAAGCTCCTCCAAGCAGCACAGTTCCCCCACATATCGTGACTGACACCCCGCAATATTACTCCCACATTTGTTTTTTTAATCTATTTTATTAGATTCATGTCACTGGAAACATACCAAAAGAAATGTGAATTACATGCTGCTAACAAAGAAATGAACAAATCCACATTTCCATAATGG
>JAPSES010000144.1:9630830-9641147 GCA_029822895.1 Maxillicosta whitleyi
CTGTAAAGCCCTGTGAGATAACCTTGTTGTGATATAGGGCTCTATAAATAAAACTGAATTGAATTGAATTGAATTGACATTTTACTGAAATAAACATTCATTATCAACAGCCCTACACAACAGTACTAGAAAACATTAAACCAGAAATAGAAATTGCTCACATTTCAGTTATGAGACCCACTACAGGCTTTATACTTCACAATATTATAAAATAAATGTAGCCTATATTAACTTTAAATCTTTTCTGTGATATTGTCTTATTATTTATCCACAGGAAAAAAAATGGAACAACACTGTGGAGTCATAGAAAACCAGCACATATTAAAGGTAATGAAACCAACCTATTGCTCCTGATGAAAAGTCGATGATTGACTTAATTATGGGATTGGAAGTCATCATATGGCCTGGAAATAATAACATAATGTCACAAACGTGTAGCTTCTATTTCATTCTCACTCCAAAAATATAATAACAAGTATTCCTACATTATTTTAACATAAGTCACAGTGGATGCTCACCTGATCTTAGATGTTTTCTCTCCCAAAGCTGAAAACTTCTGACGTTCCTCCAAAATAATCATAGTCATAGAAGAGACTCGCGCACAGAGAATCATTCACTTCTCATTCCTCAAAATGAAACTAAACTTCACCGGAAAAGGAGGTATGTTTCCAAATTTAATTTAGTCATGACGCCGCTGCGTCAAGGTGTTCATACTGCACTTCCGTTATCGAAGAGTCTTGTGTTTGCAGTTTTACATTCATTTGCAAGTGCGTAATTTACGCACAGCGCGCGCAAGGATGGTTCCAAAAAGCTCTATAGAGGAAGTATCGACAAAACAGGAAACCATGTGAACATAACATCACAACAACGTAAATCTTTGATAGAATCAGTGGTGGGATGTAAAGAAGTATTTTTACTTCGTTACTGTACTTAAGTTAATCTCCTGACTACCAGCTATACATTTTTGTCCTCTGTAGTGGAAAAAAGTTTCATGGTTTTACTTTAAAAATGCTGTGCACTGCAAAGGATATTCCATAAAAAATAGAAATAAACAAATAATAAAAAAAATAAAAATAAACATATCAGAAAAAACTGCAAATTATGCAGTTTCTGATCAAGACAGTTTTTTTTTTTTTTTTTTAAGCTAAAACTTTCACTTGGCTGGGTAGTCAGGAGGTACTTATTTTTTTTGTATTTGTGCTTTACTTCAGTAAAAATAATAATACATACTTTTACTTCACTACATTTTGTGGCAGTTATCTGTACTTTCTACTCCTTACATTTCAGAAATTGATGCCGTTACTCGTTACATTATATTAACATCTTTTCGTCTAAATCTTTTTTCCCCCGTCTAAATCTTATATGAAAAATCACACACACAATACTGACACCAATCTGTTCAATCCAATCAAATAGAAGGGAGAAGTTGCAAACAGATCATACTTAATTCTACCAAAAACACAAACAAATCTATATATGTTTCCACATTGTGTCACTCACTGAATAAAGAATAAAGCAAATTGTTTACACACACACACACACACACAAAAAAGGTACTTTTTCTTCAGTTTCTCTGTTTTCTGATATAATAATCCTAATGTTTAATCTGAACTTTTATGAACATCTATGATCAGTAAATTCAATATGTGGAAAATATCTGATATTCACTAAAAAAAAAATAAAAAAAAAAAAAAATGCAAGCTACAGAGAATTGTTTCATAATAAAATGAACTGTGAAATAATTATCTGTTAGTTTGTATTTTTCCAGTGAATCATTTATTAAATAAATGATGACAAATCACATAAGAAATGTTAAATATAGAGGAAAAAATTATTTGGGAGCTACAATAAAAGTAGCACTGGGTCTTTATTGTTAATATTTATTTTGCTTTCAGTGAAGATTGTGGCACAAGTGTCATATTTAACACCGAGCAGATGGTGACACTGTTGAAAAATGAATCATCGTCATTTCATTGAAACTCATGTGAATTTATTTTGAAAATTCAGCTGCGGGTTTGTTTTTTTTATAAACTCGCACTTGATTTTTTTTTTTTTTTTTTTTTTCCCCTGGAGTAAACTCCAACGTGCCATCTCTTGTGTGACGAATAATTGCCTCTCACGCCCTAAATGTGATGGGTGCAATGTTGCACAATGACCATGAGATGTCACTAGAGTCCATATATAGACATGAACATCCTCAAGTTCAACAGTTCAACAAGGGACAGTGACGTTTGTAGAAACATTAAATACATTTAGAATTCACCTGACAACGAATAAATCTCCTTTCTTTAATTTTTTGCTTCGTAGTATTATAACCTTTTTAGTTATTATAATGTTTGTCAATAAATATATAATTCAAGCTTGTTTTCTGTGTTGTTTTAGTTTTTTTTTAACCCATTCAGTCTATTCTGATAATTATTTCAACATATGAAAACCTTAAATATAATTATTTTTGAGTCCAAAAACACGTTTATTCACATAGGATGTCCTGATTCAATAAAGGTGAAGTTATAATAAAGTAAAATCTCTTATTTTTCTGGCTTATCAAAGCTGTACCAGTAATACTAGCATAGTAGAAATCCAAGATGTTTATATATAGAGTTTATATTGTTATTATGTCTGATAAAGTAGTAACAGAACATTCAGATAAACACTTATCACACTGAGAATTAGATTAATAAAGCGACTTTTAATGTGAAATGTGTAACCATTTTCGAGATGTGAGGAAGTGTAAAACATAAAAAAATAAAAATAAAAAAAAACGGTGTATCCGACGGTAAATAAGAGCGGTTACATTAGTTTCTGAGAATACCATGAACTGTGGTGAGAAATAAAACTTCATTTAATGTTCCCACATCAGATGTTTACTAGGCGAAGAATGGAAACAACCTTTTTTTTTTAATAGGGCGATTTGATTGGTTGAGCTGTTACGTCAATCAGCAGTGGGCGGTGCCAGGAGGCAGATGATAGTTCCAGTAAGTCCTCACATGCCGTACAACGCGCAGAGTCAACAGGGTGGACGGGACGCACACGGAACATCACCACAACCGGACAACAACAACAAACCAGAGAGGCCGACGCGCTGTGGCCACTCACACACGTTTGTTTTGATTTGTTTTTTTTCCCCATGAAAGGCCTTTTTTTATTAGAAAGTTACTTTTTTATCTGCGTCTGCTCCCATTCGGACCGGCTTGGGATGTGACTTCTCAGTACTTTTACGCACAGGCTCTCCACTGTTTTCCAGACGCACAGACTCATCGTGTTTCAAAAGGCGAAGTTGCCAGTTCTGGACAACAAATCTGTCACATTTACGTGACATTTTAACACTTGGCTCCGTCACCTCTCGATCATGGCGGAAGCGGCACAACAGCAGCAGCAGCAGCAGCCACACCTGGTGGAAATCGACCCGGATTTCGAGCCCCTTTCGCGGCCCCGGTCGTGCACTTGGCCCCTGCCCCGGCCGGAGTTCATCAACCCGGGAGACTCGAACACGTCGTCACCGGTTCCGTCTGTGAAGCAGGAGCCGGCCGGTAACGCAGAGTACATCAACAACCTCAGCCTCCTGGAGGAGACCGAGGACTTCACGGAGCAGGAGAATGCCATCCTGTGCAGTGATTTCCAGTGTCAGGAGAATTGCGCGCACCAGCAACATCCACATCAACATCAACATCAGCAGCAACAACATCAGCAACAGCAGCATCAGCAACAGCAGCAGCAGCAGCAACACCAGAGCCCGCAGCTCCCTCCTCAGCCTCAGCAGCAGCAGCAGGTGCCTCTGCTCTCCTCTCCCGCCGGATCGTCGTCTTCAGCCGCCGCGGCCGCAGCTGCCGCCGCTGCCCAGAGGAAGAGCAGCTCCTCCCGGCGAAACGCGTGGGGGAATATGTCATATGCAGACCTCATAACCAAAGCTATTGAAAGTTCCCCTGAGAACAGACTAACTCTGTCTCAGATTTATGACTGGATGGTGAAGAGTGTGCCTTATTTTAAGGACAAAGGTGACAGCAACAGCTCTGCAGGATGGAAGGTAGGTCATGTTTGGTCACTTTTCCTGCTCTGTCTGTGTCAGATGTAGTTTTTTTTTTTTTTTTAGTCATTCTTCACTGACTTTTTATGTGTCCGTGTGTGAATGTGTATGTGTGTTTGAGATCCTAACAGTGGGTTCACAGGGACTTCATTGTGCTTTATGCTATGTTTTTATCTCCTGTGGTATCATTGTAACATCCCTCCAGGGGTTTCTGGCCTGTCTGTGGTGTTTAATAGTCACTTTATTGTGACTATATAATGCCTTTTGGTCAGGGTTCATTTTTTCTCATCCCAATCATCCATCATCATCATCATCTTCATCATCATCTTCATCATCACTGTTACCCATGTCTAGTGGAGTTGCAGGGACTTCATTACATTATATTTACAGTCATGAAAAACAAAAATATTAGACCAGATCTTGTTTTCTTCAGTTTCTTGTACATTTGTTTGGACAACAACAACAAAAATATCCCGTAATAGTTGAATTCCAGAGCTGATATCTATCCATTTAACACGTTTTGTTGGTAAAAACCAAAATCACTTCAGTTCTTACATCAATATCTATGACAGAAACTGTGCTTTTAGACATTCCATTTTTCTTTTCCGTCTGTTTTAGTCACATGACACACACACACACACACACAGGAGTCAGTACTGGATTGCATAACCATTGTTCTTGACGGCTTTTGATGGTCTAATAATTTTTTCTGTTTTCCGGCTGCAAAGAGAGGATCAAATCAAGCATCAGTGCAGTACAATAAGCAAAACAAGTGCGAGAAAAACTGAGTGAAATGCAACTGTTGTTTGACACAGACAGGAGCATGCATGAAAAGTTAAGTGTCTGTTAAGTTGCTAATTTCATTGTCTCATCATCCAGTCATCTCTCCAATCCATAGCAATTAAACAAAGTGACCAGTTGCTACCGTGACCTTACAGAGTCATCTGACTTCTCCCTGCTGTATGTGATTTATATGAGTCTGCTGACTCAACAGGGTTTTTTTTTTTCTCTCTTTCTCTTCTCCCTCTTGTCTTTTTTTTTTAGCCTTATTGCTTCAGCTCTATCCTCTATGATGCCTGCAAATGATTTTCAGGCCGATATCACAGCATTTCAGAGCCGTGCCTTGAATGAAGCTGTAGTTTGTAAGGAAACAGTGAGATACTAGATGCATTCATGTGTCCTGAAAGGGGTCCAAAACATTACACAAGAGGAGTTTTAAAAGTTCTGATGTGGTGTGACAGGCCCTCCCACCACACACTATTGAAGGGCGTACACCTCCTTTTGGAGACGCATAGTTTCAGTGGTGTCTGACAAAAAATTGATGACAGTCTCTCCCAGTGGGAAATCATATTGAGCCTGTAGCCACACAGTGAGAGATTTATTACGGCATCCCTCTGTTATAGGCCGTCTGGGTTGCCTGTGACGATTAAAGCGGTTGTGGAGTTTCTTTGTCTTGCGCTGACGGACCAGGCTCCACTGTTTTTAGGTCGTGCTGAGATGACACTCAACGTCAGTCACTATCACCGGTGACGATTTATATGGTTCTTTTTTTTTTTTTTTTGTCTACATATTAATCACATGCAGGCAGTGATGTTATAAAGTAACACTCATATCACACAACTCTCAACAACATTGAGCTCAGCGGTGAAAAAAACACAGGTTGAGTTGTGAATTGTGGTTCTTTTGTTAGAACACAACCCAACAGTTGGAAAAACAGCTTCACTGGATGGTGTGAGCTCAAACCTTTATCACTGTGCACATGCTTTTTTTCTTCAGGTGTTTTTGTTTTTGTATGCTGGTCCTTTATATAGATTTGTGGTTTGTTCTACTACCAAGTGTACACATATATATACTATAAAACTATAAAAAAAACAAAAAAACAACAACAATAATGCTTTCCTTGTTTATGTACTTAATATGTGTATGCATGAAAAAAATGACACAACATGCATCAACCTTAACACTGCTTCACTGTTCACATCCTGCAGGAGGTGGATCGCTTCTGTTTTTGCAGTGTCACAAAGATAATAAATTGTGCATAATTCATTGTTGTATCCTAAAGGGCCTGTTTATACACTCAGTATAACAGTATTAATTTGCGCCCTACTACTGCATTACACCTAGAAATGGACCAATATTGCATTACAGTCATGGAGAAAAACAATGGTTATGCAATGAAGTACTAACTCCTGTGTGTATCACGTGACTAAAACAGACAGAAAAGAAAACAGGATGTCTAAAAACACGATTTTTGTCAGTACAGTGACATAGATATTGATGTAAGAACTGAAGTAGTTTTGTTTTTTTATCAAGAAAACATGTTAAATGGATAGATATCAGCTCTGAAATTAAACTATTATGAGCTATTTTTGTTGTTGTCATTATATTTGTCCAAACAAATGTACCTTTAGTTGTGGCAGGTATTAAAATGAACAAGAAATTGAAGAAAACAGGGAGAGTTCTAACAGCCTGATTGTTTCCGTGACTGGATTTTTAGTGCAATGGGGGTAAAAAGTCCATTAACTGAAATAACCTTTCATATGTTTCTAATGGTGCTGGTGTCATTTTTATTTCCCAATAGGCTTATGGAGGTCAAAAAAGTGCTATTGCTCCCTAGTTACAGTGTAATTAGTAAGTTATCATATAGCAGAGAGGAATCTCCAGTGTCATTCATTACCTAGTAGATGATTCACACATGCAGTGGACGTACGTTTATTGTGTTTTTGCGTTTCCCTTGCATTGCTGCGTCCATTTAACGGTTCTTCTGTGATTGGTGGCTTGTAAAGGGGCGTTCAGCCACCGCCTGGGCTCACTGCTTATCCTGCCATGTTGGGGGTGTAGACTGAGTAATACTGTGGGAAAGCAAAGTGCCATTCACTGCTGCGAGGGGAGTTATTCATAGAGCTCCCCTCGGTTTCACACAGGGGGGCTATCGCACATTGTCTCTTCACAGTGAGTGTACTTATGAGCCGGCGAAGGCCAGAGACAGCAGATGAGGAGAGAGGGCCTGTATGCTGAAGGTGACAAGGTGGTGTTTTCAGTCATGTTTTGTTGTTATTGTTTGCAGACACTTAAAATTAATTAATATGTCTAACAATGTCCGCTCCAGTTAGGTTCCTCCTTTTCACACATGTTGTAGCTCGAACCACAAAGACAACGGTGATTAAGTGGAAGACAACAGCAAAGAAGGCATAGACTAGACTAGACTAGAGTAGAATAGAATAGAATAGACTAGACTAGACTAGAATAGAAGAGAATAGACTAGACTAGAATAGAATAGAATAGAATAGAATAGACTAGACTAGACTAGAATAGAAGAGAATAGACTAGACTAGAGTAGAATAGAATAGAATAGAATAGACTAGACTAGACTAGACTAGAATAGAATAGAATAGAATAGAATAGAATAGGCTTTATTGTCATTACACAGGTTGTGCAACAGGTGGTCCCTGCCGGCAACAGCGCACTATGAGACTATATTTAATACAATGAAATACAGACATATACTAAAAGGATAGACAGATGGATAGTAGATAGATAGATAGATAGATAGATAGAAAAAAGTAATCAATGAAAATATAAACGTTCCAGGCATGAGGTACAGTTTAACAAAATAAAAGCACAGAGGCAGAATACTTACCCATGTTTGAACTGTTACGCAGCTCAAGACAAGACACATATAATCATTGGTGTGTTGTTTTTTTTTGGTTTTTTTTTTGTTCCACTGAGTGTTTAGCAACTTATATTGTTTATCTAGCGACTGGATAGCTTAGTGTTTTACACCGCTGACTTTGGTGCAGAAGGTTACCAGTTTAAATCCCAGGTGGGCCCTTGAGCAAAGGCCCTTTATGCTATACATGCCTATACCTTGTAAGTCCCTTTGGATAAAAGCGTCAGCCAAATGTAATGTAATATCTATCCAGGGGAAGTGCCCTTTTTACTATGTCTGTAAAGCACTTTGTAAACTCAGTTTTTAAAGGTGCTATATAAATAAAGTTATTATTATTAATAAAAATGATTTATTAAGATTATATATATTATCAGTTTTGCAGGAGTGTCCTGGCCAAGACATTAGCAGCCACACATCCACACTAAAAACATACATATAGAACATCACCAGTGATTTAAAAGGTACTAAAAGTCTACAACAGTGTTCCTTAAAAGCATCTCAAACTGATTCAGTCAGTTGGAAAAACACCTACATCCAGATTCATCCTGTTCCCATTCATTTAAAATGGCTTGGATTGTATTTAAAGAGACAGCGCCTTCATTTTTAACTCCCTCCGTAGGTTGTTCCAGGCAGCGGGAGCAGAACATTTCAAATCTTTCTTTCCAAGTTCTGTTCCGACTGTTCTAAGTATTTCACTTTCAGCTCCATTTCTCTGAAGTTTACCAGACAAAGTCATTATCCCTCTGAGCAGACTGGTGTCTCCTGCAGTGAGCCCTGCAGAATGCACGAAGTTTTCATTAATATACGATTAAGTCTGACCGCCATTTAATTGTTGGAGGCTGAGCTCGCCGATCCTCCGCAGTCGGTCGTGTCTGTTCTGAGTCATGACAGCCTCCACACTTCTCAGGCCGTCTGTGACAGTGTGAAGTCGAAGGACAGTTGTGCCAGGTGGGACCAGCTTGGAGAAGCTCTCTGAGTGGACTGGACACTGGCCCTGGCAGAGGATGCCATCCAACAGGAAGAAGAACAGATGGCTCAAATTATGTATCACCAAATCATTCTGCAGCTTATTTATTTCTAATAAGTCCTGTTCACAGGCTGACTGTACTAACTGAAGCTTTAACATTATGCATCATCCTTGTTTTATTTCAGTGTGTACGATGATACTGATGTGTGTAGTGCACGTGCAGGTACGAGCAGCTTGTGCACAACCTAGAGCTGGGCGATTAAATGATAATGATTCATATCGTGATGTCATTTTTCTTAGAAATTAGAAATATAACACACGGTCGATACAATTTCGATAGAATTAATTCGTCTATGTTTTGACAGATGTAAGAAGAGCCAATCATAATTAACCCATAAAGACTCAGTGTGACTTTTGCGTCAGTTTCCAAATAAATTTTTTCTGTATTTTTTATCGTCTCTTAAGTGGTTTATCACCATTTAGCTACACAAATATTATACTCCTATGTGAAAATCTGGTATTTTCTTATATTTAATGCACTGATGTTCATTAAAACGTAAATTAAAGTTGGGGTTATTATATCCAAAATAGAAAAGATGCTTTTTGCTGCAAAATATATCATGTTGTAGAAGATGACAGTGTTTCCATGGTAACTACACAGCCTCCGAATGTCCAAATGGGTCGTATCTGATGACCATGAAATGGTGACCAATTATTTGCACGTACTGATAGAATAAGTGGATTAAACCTTTTACATGTATGATCGATTTTGAGGCGTCAGTCGATGTTTGGGTCTTTGCGAGTCAAGTAGTGTCCAATCACGCTCCAGCTACGTTAAGTTAGGTTGACACCCACAAAACAGGTGTAAGAGCAGCCGCGGCACACATGCTAACATACTAATGTTTGGACTGCAGTGGGTGATAATGAGGAGAAAACCTGACAGAGAACTCAGGCGACCGCGTCACTGAAAAATAGGGTGGGAACTGTTTGGGGATGGGCCTTTCAATACAATTTGGAGATACATTTGAAGAACACAAACACTCAACGCAGTAAATTTGACAAGAGATTCGCAGTTCGCAGCTTAATAGATAATCAGTCAATAAACAGGCTGTGGCTCAGTTGGTAGAGGAAAGAATTGGCGGTTTGAATCCTGCCTCCGACTGTCCACGTGTCTAAGTGTGTGAATGTGAGGCCTTATAAAGCGCATTGAAGGTGTATACGATGAACTGTATAAGTTCAGTCCATTAGCGAACAGTAGACAGTCGAATGTAGAGCGAGTTTAGGGACCGTCTGCAAAGTGCTAAACAGAAAATTTCTACGTATTTAAAATTCAGTAACTTTACTTCTACTCAACGAAATGGCACCAGATTTTATCTCACACACTCCAGCACTCAGATAGAACAAATATCATACACAGATCACCCAAAATATCATATGAGGAACATCTGTGTAATTAAATGATGCATTGTTTGCTTATTATTGTATAATGTTCTTCATCACATTTGTCATGTTCAACCTCTGACAGAAAATAAATCATATTTAAATCAAAAATAACCTCCTGGTGTCTTCACTACAAACACATGAGTAACAGAAAATGTCAGCTTGACAAAAAAATAGCGATTTGATTCATATCGCAATACATATTGATATCGTCTG
>JAPSES010000144.1:9644977-9671659 GCA_029822895.1 Maxillicosta whitleyi
TAGCCTCCATAAAGTCCAGACTCTAATTTAGGATGTGATGAAGACTGGATGCAGCGGTTCGATTCTGCATCATCAATCAGAAAATGAGTGAAACTATGGATGGAAATAATATTATGAACCTTATTGTGGCACTATGTAAGAATTATGTGGTTAAAAAAAAGATGTAAAAGTGAAACAATGAAGATGGTGCAGTTAAATATTGCATGTGTGCCTTTTATTTTGGCCAGTTGGTGTAGTAACTGAGTATTTATATTTACATGTTGCCAAATGTAACCATGTCCGATATTCAGGGTCAGAGACATCCCTATATTTTTCAACCTAACATAACATAACATACTTTATGGGAAAATATGGAATAATTATTGTAAATATTCACACATAGGATTGGAAGATTTAGCTAAAAGATCACATGACTAACTATTGAGGCAGAATCACCAAATGTTGGTGAGTTATAACCAATTCTGTTGTGATGGCATTGTGTTGTTGACTAGAAATTAGAAACTTTGATTTATTTATTTTTTGCATAATTTTAGATTATTTTACAATATCTATGTAAAGTAAACACTAGTGAATATTTCCCTGTACCTTTTAGCTAAATATTATATATGCATGTTTTAGACTCTTACATCACATAGTCATCTGTGTATATTCGACGTGTGCTTTATGAAAGCCACCAAGCTAATGTGTACGCTAACATATTAGCTAATAACATTGTTATTAACTAATTTATTATGTTAGAAAGTGGACTGATTTATCAGTGAGCTAATTTTATACAGTTTGAGTGAAGATACATAATGTTACATATTTTACATAGTATTTTTTGCTTGAGTCTGGTTTTTTACCAGTTCTACATGTAAAGTGTCATGAGATAACTTTTGTTATGACATGATTAAAATTTGATTGATTGATTGAAATGACGAGTCACTAAATGAAATCTGAGTAAATCTTTATACATGACCTTATCCGTAAATCTGACTTTTTAATAGTAGTTGCTGGAATGAATGACTAGAATGGCTAGAATTGAATGACTCTTGATTGAGTGACCCCTAGTGGCAGAAATTATATTAAATATGTTTAAAGCGGGTGAAGAAAGTATTATTAAGTTCTTCAGATCCAACTTGAAACTCTTTTTAAATGAATTAAAACTACAAACTTTTAATAAAATCCCAAACTACGTTAAAATAAAAACTTTCCGCATGTTTATTTTATCTACTTCTCTTAAATAATAGCTGTTATTCTTTGAGTATTTGGAGTAAATCCAGTTTGACCTCAGTGACTAACAAAGCTGGTAACTTCACACTTGTGGATCTTTTATCTCTGGAAACGACTCAGGAAAATCCCCATAAAGTGGCCCTTTCATTTGGTGGAATCAAACAAATCATGTCAAATGTGTACACGGGTGTTTCCACCCACCTCAGACACTAACACCACACAACCCAGCGGCGCTCCCGCTCTGCCAGAGTTTTGTTTTGCCGGTTCTTTTTTCTGGCGGTGAACCAGGGCACAGATCATTACATACTCATGATTCAGTGAGTCTACCATCCAGTAACTGCCCAGGGAGCGTAAGTGATATTCAGAAAGACACCAGCAGAGAGGAGTCTCATTCAACATGGCAGAGGAAGGGGCACCCACACCAGCCTGCCTCTGCAGTCACAAAATAGAGAGTAGGCATCCAGCGGCTCGCACAGGTAAACAGTCATTTAGGATGAGTCAGAATGTTGTGTTTTTCTGAGTGCGGGTTTGGTAGTAGGTCACGTGACGTTGGGGTTTGGCAGAGAGAGACGACCCAGAATTCACTGCTGCTCTGTCTGCCATCACAACTTGTCATCAGTCAGTAAAGTTGGAAAAATATCCTGTGGGTTAAAGCGTGACCTCAGCATTGTTTTACAGTGACGGAAAGAGGAACCCATGTATGGATTGAGAATTTAATTTTACTGTTTAAATGAGAAGTGAAATCTTTCATACTTGAAAAATGTGTGAAGACGTGTTCCCATAGCTCATGTGTGTGTGTGTGTGTGTGTGTGTGTGTGTGTGTGTGTGAACTCGCTGCTTACTTTTATGGGACCTCTCACTGCTGAGGGCCCCAAACCACAGGCATTACCCAGACCCACATTGTTGTGCAATTCCCGCCCTAAAGCGATTATGCGCGGTGCCTGTCAGACTGGCCCGGTATTATCACACAATCACACATGCATTCAGGCTTCTATCACATACATGAACGTCCACTGGGCTCCTGTCGCTGGATGGCATGGGTGGAGATTCAACTGCACGCTCATTATGGCCCCGTGTCAGCTACTGTTGTCATAGGAAATAATGGTACGCGTCGAGGTCAAAGTGTGCGACGGCCGAACCAAAGCGCCCTCAGGATGGCTAAGTTTAGGTCTGCATCGCTTGTGTAACGCGGCAGCATTATTGTCTGTGTTGAACTGAGGCTTTTGGCAGATGGAGTCAGCTTCCACGCGTACATACTGCATGGGCTAAAAGAGGAAATCAGATTAATGAGAGGAGTTCTAAGTCCAAAACAGACTTTTCGTAACAACGTCCAATGCAAGACAGGATGGGGCTGTTGAGTATTTACTGCACATCTGACGCACGTAAGGTGATTTGTCAGCGTCTAATATTCTCCAAAGTACTTGTACAGAAGTTATGAATGGAACTTCCATATTGGCGCCTCATTCACATGTATTTGACTCTAGGAAATGCAGCCATTCCAGTCAGACAGAATAGACATGTAACCGCATGTAGATTCATTATTCTGTCAATGAATCATTCACGGTGAGGTTTAAGTAATCGACAAGGGAAATGCCAAAGACATTATCTGTAGATGAGGTGGGTTTTTTTTTGTTTTTTTTTTATATACTAAGAATGTTCAATTAAGACAGAAAATCCTAATGAGCCCATTTAAATTCGGCATTTTGTTCTTGTTTTCTCACTGGTATTCTCAAATTAACATTCAGGAGTAATTAGTAAAGGCTCTAGTTTGACAAAATATACTGATTTGTGATGGAGCTGAAACAAAAACTGCACCATATCGGCTCAAATGAGAAAGAATGGGAACGCAGGTCCTGCTGGGTAGGAGGCAAGAGGCGTGTGTGGAGGGAGGGGGGGGGGGGTCACATGACATTTCTACAAAATATGCTTCAGTCATTTGTGCATTAACAGGCACACGACGTCTTATGAATTTTTTTTTTAATCTTCAGTTTTTGTTTATGACAAACACTGTAATTTACTGAGTGTTTTTGAATGCCTCATAGTACTCCCTGAGGTTCTGTGAACGTGATGTCACCGCAGCAGAGGTACGATAAAGGAGAAAAGGAGCAGGTTCACTGGATTTTGCCAACTTCAGTTAAAAAAAATAAACCTTTTTGGTTTAAAGGAACTCTTTTATGCCACAAAACTGCCACAGACCGAAAACCAAAAGTGAAACTTGACATCCTTCGAGCATCTGACCCAGCTTCTGCACCTCTGCTATATGCTCTGTTGCACTGAGAATTTGCTGCTGCTGAATGTATATAAAGGAAACCCTGCACATGCTTCTGCTTGCAGCCATGTTTCCCATGTGTTTGCATTCTTCACATTGGCTGCATGTATTCATTGGGTACACCTTTGTGTTGCATCAAAGGCCTCAAACTGAAACGGAAACACTGTTACGCCCCTAATTATAATGTAATACATCTTATAGGATAGCATTAATAGTTAGTAAAATCACCCCATATCTGGTATCATGTCAACTAGGATTCGGTAACACTAGCATCCCTTCACCTTAAACCTGCTCCAGTTGATTCGTCCAGATTTCATAAGAATTTGAACCTTCAGAGACCTAAACGGTGAACCACTCATATTAAGACTAAGAAAACATTGAATGAATTCAGGTAAAATCTGGAATCTTTCCAAATATGGTAACACCGTCTTCTTTGATTCATCAGTGAAACCAGTGCTTGTTTTTCTCTTCACTTACAGGGTTCATATTTATCTAAACTTACTTATATTTTTTTTTTGTGTGTGTATTTAGACCCTAATAGTTTGTACAGTTTGAATTTGAACCCTCCAGCTGCTGCAAAACTCTCTTTATGTTAATTTTGGCAAAAATCAAGTGGATGTCTACAACCTGTTTTAATTCCTGCTTAATTTTTTTTCACATTTATGACAAGTTCAGTCCTAGAATTTGCCCATATAAGGTCAAGACTTCTCACCAACATTTCTCAGAATACGACATAATTGTTTATCAGCAACAGCGGTTGTAGTAAAAAAAATTAAAATACGTCCAATATTTACCCAAAACATGTAGAGCCGATTACCTAAAATGTTCAGGGACAGAGCAATACAGCCAACAACCTGGAGGGGGCGGGGCCTAAAGTGGCTCATTTGCACTCAAAACCACCTTTCTGGTGTCATTACTCAGAAATAGTGTTGAAGATGGACCTGTGGAGTTGAATTAATGAAGAATTCAGACCAAAGCAGAACATTTATAGTTTATGTAGAACACAGGGAAATGTTGGAAAATGTATAATTCCATTTAAAAAAGCAAAATATGACCCCTTTAAGAGTAAAATAGTTCCCCTGTATTTCACCTGTATGTTGTATCAATAATAAATCAATAACAACTTGAATTTGAAAATGGATAATTCCATTTTAAAAAAGCAAAAGATCACTCCTTTATGATATTTTGCTGAAAAAGCCTCTTTTTTTCTCAGTTTTCCCTGTTTTTGATCCAATATGCCTTGACTTTATTATGAGCTTTGATGAACATCTACATGAGTAGTGAATTAAATTTAGGAAAATACCAGATTTTCACTGAAAAATGCAGAAAAGAAAGAGATTAATGTTATTGTAAATGGTGATAAATGACATAAGAAAGGTTAAATGTTAAGAAAAATCGCCCCCCAAAAAATCGTTTTAGGGCTGTCCGACTCTACAGTGAACATTATTCGCCCTGTCATCCATCTGCACTTATCTTAAATATTTTTGATCCTGGAACTCTTTCCCACTGCTGCTCTTGTATTCTGCTTTTGTAACGCTGCCATCTCCCCATTGTGGGACAAATAAAGGTTTTCTTATCTTATCTTTAACGGTTTATCGTCTCAATTTCTTATGTCAACTGTAACTGGCTGCAAAGGTCAACTGAATGATCTATCATTCTACTTTTCTGCTACCTTCCTATTTTTCACCTGCTCGCCTCCTTTTTTTTTTTTTTACGAGATGCAAATTTCAGCCCATATCAGACAGGAAGTGGCTGTACTGAAAGCAGCGCGAGGTATGCAGCAAGCAATGTAGTGATGTCATCAGCAGAGGAAACAACACTGAACGTGACGCCAGATTCTGTCGCTTCTTCCTCTTCCAGCATTTCCTTCATTTTTTTCATTCTTCCTCTTAGCGCCAAACACAGCTGGGAAACGATTTAGCTTTATCGTAACCTCCACACACAGTACATCTGAGAGAAATGACATTTGTGCAGCACAGAAACACAAGCTTTTGGAGTTTAATGATACTCTGTGGAACTGAGGCAAACAGAGCCAAAGCAAATGCTGGAGTGAGGCTCTGCTTACTCATGTGCACCTTCTGTCCTGACCGCCGTCGGTGCCAGCTTGATAATGGCCCTGCTGACGGAGATGCCAAAGCCAGGTCTTGGCGGCCTGGTTAAATACCACCTATGTCTCACAAAAACTGTGGGCCAAGTTATAAGAACCTTTTCTACTTTGTACCCTGCAACAGAAGCTTCTCAGTTTAATTTTTGTGTTCGCTCTTGTTTTTTCCTAATTAAAGTTTCCCACTCATTTTCCTCATGATTTCCTCAAATGTAGGACTTTTATAGCTGTGAATTAACAGGATATTTCTATGAAATGCCCCGGCCAATTTTTACTCTCATTAAAATGTGAATTGCATCTTTGTATTTTTGGCTGCAGGTGACAGTCAATAAAAAGTAGCCAGTAAATATTATGCACCATGAACATTAATTAAAGGGTCAATATGTGTAGTTCACACTTATATGCTCATATGAAGGAGTTGGTGACAGTAACTGTCCATTTATAAGTTCCTTGCGTCCACGATAGCAGAAATACCTTGAAATTATTCCCAAGTTCTTCATAGAAACTGACAGTTAAAGGTTAATTACCCCAACCCCCGAAGGGGAGGCAAGGGGTGTTGTTTTTGTTTCGGTTAGTTTGTTTGCTTCAAAGTAAAAGTTTTTATTAATTTTATTTTCGTTCCCCTCCTGTTTACTTATAATGGGCAAAATTTCAAACATCTGTAGCAGCAGAACTATTGGTTGAATTCATACCAAATTAGGCTTATAGATTTCCAGTGATGCAGAATAGATGTCAAAAGTAGGTCAAAGTTCACATCTTTCATCTTTATTTTCCCCATTTACTTTCAATGAGCCAAATTTCACATCCATGAAAACATCAATTTTGTTTCAGTTTACCTCAGACTTGACACATAGACACAGTTGATATGCTGACATCAGCACACACATAGACATAATGACATCAGCTGGATCGATGCCAAAATACGCTACAATATGCGCAAAGGGCTTGTTGTCCCTGGAACCATTTGTTCACTTTATCATCCCTGTAGGAAAATGCAGTCTCTGCTTTCACTGTCCTAGCATTAGCGATACACATTATTATTTCCTATTACATTTGGCTGACACGTTCATCCCAAGCGACTTATAAGGTATAGGCATGTATAGCACCTGGGATTCGAGCTGGCAACCTTCCGCACCAAAGCTATCCAGTCACATTAGCATGTAGTATACAATTAACCAGTAGCACTTGCTGCTTAGAAATGGAGTAAACTAACATTCGCAAACAGCTGCAGTAGCTACTGTTGAACTTCATTGATGTGGTGGGGGAAGGCTAAAAAACATAATAGCAAGTAGAATCATCTTTGCACAATACCCAGACTCCTGCATAGAAACCAGTGTACAGGCTGTTCATGGGTGTAGACGACCAAGCTGAGTGTTAGCTTAGAAAACGAGTCCGCTAATGTCAACAAATGACACAAAACAAGCTCTAACTCTTACATATTGTACCTTTAAATGAATATGTACCTACAGTATTAAGACTCTAGGGCGGTTCAAATCGTGATGAGGGTAAAAAAAATACTGGTGAGGATCGTAAAAATAGTACAAAATATGTAAATGGAGAATATTTTCAACACAATGACCTTTGCATTTCATAACACGAAGAGGAATATTCTGTCTCCTTAAAATTGCAGAAGTTAAATTGAGGGAAAGTGAAAACACATATTCCATCTGAGCATTTATCCTCCCACTCCAAAACAAAACACTAAATATATGTTTATAGATGAACCTGGTGCCATTTCATGCTACTAAGAAAGGCAAGACACATTTCCAAGTTTCCATTCAGAGCAACGTAATAGAAAATTGGTAGTCACAGCTGTCAATCACATAAAATCCGTCAAATTGTCCTTTTTGATGCATCACCAGCATTTCCATTTTATAATGTAGTATGAAAAGAAAATTTACTTAGTGATTTAAAAAAAAAAAAAAGAAAAGGATATGAGTATCATTATATTTCATCAGTTTTCCTTCCTGTTTTTCCTGCTTTTTCCTTACAGAGCATTAATCTTTCCAATGTTAGAACTGGGAACAAGTAAGTGCTTTGATTCCAACTTGATGTACTGAAATACACACATGCAAAAGAAACATTTACTTCAAATTCTTAAACTACATCATCGATTTCTGTTTAAATCTCCAGATAAAAGCTGTTATTTTTATTTGTGATCTCAGATTCCATGATTCTAGTATCAGCATTCATTATCTCTTATCTTCTAACTGACATTTTTGCACGCTTTGAAGTGCTAAAGTGCAGACGATTTACTTAATTTGGGTGATTTTTGTGCTCAGTAGAGATCACTGTGGAGTTGCAGAACTGCACTTCAGAGAGATCACTGAGTACAACTGTGTGGGCGGCCATTTCTCTCCAATTTTTTGCCGATGCTTGAGTTTTTCTCAGGTACTAACTTTTTCTTCAATCATGCTGGCAACTGTCTCCTTCAGACTAGCCCATAATGACTCAAACTGCAATGACTTATACAGTATATTCACACTTAATTCATGCACACCTAATCTCGCCAGACATTGCATAACCTTTTTTTTTTATCTTATCAAACAGAAAGTTTAGATGCATCCTCACAGCTCCACAGAAGAAGAAATCCTCTCAGCTCTGTTGCCCAACGGTGATTTATTGTTGGAATCAACATTAAGCAGTAAAAACAGCTCGGGGATATCCCCATGTTTGCCAGGTTGAATTGGGGTAACAAGCGTATAAATATAACACCCAAACACCCCCTACTTTTACGCCGCTGGTTGGTCAGGGATGCAGGCCACCACACAAGCGCCCAGCAGTGAACTACACACTGCTGCTTTATCCAAGCAGTGCAGGCATCGGCCCAGCCCAGCCGCTCCAATGATCAGAGGTGAAAAATATCCCCGCTCCACAGACACAGCTCTGTGCATTTACAGACTCACATTGTGTTGCACGTAGCAACACATGCACATATTTTAGCATGGTAAGCTTAGCCAACACAACCCGGTCCCTGTCTGTACACATGAGCTGCGTGCTGCTTAAGTCTTGAGTCAGGAAATCATGGAGCACAAGAGAGAGCTCAGCATGTAAACACTGGGCTGGGATGGGTGTTAGACGCTGCTATGGCATTGTCTCCAGCAGTGCACGGGAAGCGTCAGTGATTGAATTTTATAGAGAGAATTTGGCCAGCTATTTATGCTAACGTACACACGACAACATTAACTAGTTTGTCGTTATGGCATATTTAGCAGTATATTGGTAAAGTGGGGATGCACAGATACAGCAGCTGTGGTTGGCTTTGTTGACTGACATGGGTTATCAGTAAATAAGATGACATTTCATCAATGGCGGTGGCTGATATTTATCCATTGTTTTGTATTGTGTCATAAATGTGTGTGGGTGAATTCATCCTCATTAAAAGATATGGTGAAGGAGGCCTTTCAGATTGTAAAAGAGCTAACATTTGTATTGTATTGTATTTAAAGTCATGATTAAAGCTTCAGTGGGTAAGATTCACCCATGCTTGTGTGCATATTAGTGTTGTCAAACAATACAATTTTTTTTATCAGATTAATCAGAGGGTTGCTGTGGATTCATTTTGATTAATCGCGATTAAATGGAATTCATTTAGATTTTTTCTGTGTCAGACACTCATATAAGAATTTGAAATAACCTATTAGAACACAGACACTATGAACTTTGTTGGATAAATGTAGTTAATTTTTAATCTAGATTAATCGTGTTTCATTTTGTATGAACAAACAGACTCAAGAAAAAAGGGATGCCCTTAACGTTTTTTTTAAACACCTTCAACAGGTTCAACAAAACAACTTGAATCAATTGTTACATCTTCAGTGTTTTTGTCCTCATATTTTCATCCAGACGGCCAACGTGTTTGGTTAACATCTTCCATCTTTATGGGTTGGTTCTGGGTCCTGTCCCTATTGGATTAACTGCCCATTTGCACATGTGCAATAATAACTCTACTTGGACAAACTGCCTAAAACTGCATTGCCACAGATGTTCCAAATGGGTTAATTAATTAATCATCACCAACACGATCATTGTGACAGGCCTAGTGCATATAAAGAGTGTGTTTTGGAATCTGTAGCGGGTTTTCTACGATAACAGCAGGTAGTTTGTACACTGCTTTTATGTTTTATGTAAAGCATTTTGAATTGTCCAGTACATGAAATGTGCTCTACAAATAAACTTGGCTTGCTTCTGCTGTAGAAAAGCAGAAGTGGAACTTGGAAGAACCTGGGAATGAGGGCCTGAATAAGCACTAAGACTTCCATCTAGAAGTCAGAGTATAGGCTATTATCACAGATGTAGAAAACTGAGACAGAAGCGGAGATAGCAAATGTCAACAAATAACTGATTCCTAGTACAAACTTCACACAAGAACACATGAACCTTATATTTAAGGAGGATTTAAGAAATGAATTTAGCATTTATTCATAAATACATTTAACTGAACTATTAGCTAACCCACATAAGCTAACAATCTTTCCGTGCTTGCTGTTGCTTTAAACGTGTCCTTCTGTTCTCATGCAATAACCTTTTTGACTCCTTGACTTGCTGATTGTGCACTTTAAAGTCTAAATGTACACTCAGTTACTGCTTCATTCAGCCAAGTTTACTTTTAAAATGTCAAACCTGACCAAACTGGAGGAAGCTGCAGATGATTTATCGCCCTTTCACCAGTTTGTGTTTGTTTGGATCTGTAATGATGGCAAATTATAAGTGGAGGACTGTTTTTTAAGATGTCCAGTAGAGGCCTTAGGCACCATTGTAGTCCTGCTGGGGAAGCATACCTGGACAAGGGCCCCCTCTTTCCTTTTTCCTCTTGTTTTGCCCCGTCAGACTACACAGTTTTGATTAGGAAGTTGTGGCTCTTGAACCCACTATTTTCTCCAGTCAGTCCCCTGCATCGCACCTACGACGGCCTCATTCTGCTGTGTTTGGCAAAGAAACCAGAGACATTGGTGGGATCAGTATCAGGACTGGCCAGCTCTTCCTGTGCGGATACAATGCAGCAGGAAGTTCTCTAATAGCCCTTCCAGTCCGCCGCTTGTCTCACACTATCATACAGCGATGAAAGATCCTGGAGTGTCACTGGAAATACTTGCTTCTCACCAAACGCACAAAACCACTCAAACTATTTATCATTTGTCTGCAGCGCCAGTGCACACCGATCAATCTCCAGCCTTAGCCAATCACCATCGTCTCAAGTCATTCAAGTTCAGCTGTGTGTGCATGTCGGAGGGATTGGGGGGAGTGGGAGGGTTCTCGGTTGCCCTCAGATTCCTTACAGAGGATTGTGAAAAGGAGATCTCGCCAAGAGGCCGTCAGTAAATAAATTTGCAGACAGATTTGCCTCCACATGACTTGCGTTTTCTGCCTTTCCATCCACATTTTAGGACCATAAATCAACATCTGACAATGACCATTTTAAGAAAAGTTCTTCCCTGGAAGTCTGAGATTGCTACTTGGGTTCATATAAATATAAAGTTAATTTGGGAAGTCCACAGTGAGTGCTGTGTGTCCGTGCTTGTTCTCTCCCCTCTCTGCAAATTGAATTATTGGAAGTCGATGTCAGCCGGTGAGAAAAGGACCTTTTTTTGCTGCAACACGAGAGTGCAATCAGCTGTGGCTAGTTGTTTGAATGCTTGATGTCCCAGTGGAGCAAACCAAAAGGACAAGGGGGGAATAGAAGACTGAGGAAGGGGTGGATTTGAGGGAAAGGGCAGAGGACTATTTCTGGCTTGTACTAGGCTATATCCTAGGGTCAGTTTCCAATTTTAATCTGTGATATGTTTAAAAACAGAAATCATGGCAGAACAGATTTCTTTTTATAATCTTGCTAACAGTGACACATTCATCCTCTCCCGACCAGCCAGACCTGAGGCCATGTACTGTGTTCCTTGCTGCTACGCAACATTAATGACAACAATCATTTCTATTTTTTCCTCAGACTATTTTAATGAAGCTACGGGTGTAAATAATAAAAACCAAAGGCCCAGGGCTTTTACATTTCCTGCATGTTGCATTTTTTCCGCCGTCTTTTTTTAATCCCAATGCCTTTTATGATCATTGTTCTATTGACTTTAGTAAATAGGTCAGTGATTATCACTGGTTAGTTCAATATTGTTGCTGAGGATAACCTATCAAACTGCAAACATATGAAGTCACCAGAGCCAGTTTAGACCGTCAATGTGGTGATGTGAATGTGTATTATTGTATTTTATTACTTCGTGTGTGAGACAGAGATTCCTTTTGTGAGGCTTTGAAAGTGTAATAATCAATATGGTCAGACACTTCTGTAAACATAGCAAACCTAATTAAATACAACAATATATATTGGTTCATACTATTAGTATAATGTGTGTGTTAAATGATGCAATGTAGTTTAGGTCTAAATGTTTGTTCTACTATCTAAAATATCTAACATGAATGGTCTTATATTATAGTAATTAGTTGATTTAGATTCTTTATTATGGTTTTTCTGCTTTATTCGGATTCTGACAAGACATTGTATACCCTTTAGTGGAAAATACAGTAATATGGATAAGACATAAGCTCTAATATAACAGTATTTCTGTCACCAAGTTGTTCCATTGTACAACACATCAATCCTGGATGAAGAACTATTTTATCTATATGGTTAATTTAATTATCGATCAAGGTTATGATGTGTAACCGGTGTCTTATAGAAGCCACTAAGCTAATGTGTACATGAACTGGGTGCTAATAGCTAACTTAGCTTCAGATAAACCAACTCATCCTAGCGTTTCAATCACTCAATCAAATTTTATTTATCATAACAAAAGTTTTCTCATGAAACTTTATATTGAGAGCCGGTCTAGTCCAGATTCTTATAGAAAGCCATTCGACACGACATTGCTTTAGGTGACAATATGTGTTGGTATTTCAATAACCCTTGACATAAAATGGCTATAATTGTTTTTGGTAGCAGCAAAGTTTGTCACTGGCAGAACTTGTGACAAACATAATGTGAATAAACATGCAGCTGTTAGCATGATGTCTGCCTGAGTCACTTCAGACACATGATTAATATGAATATGTCTATCCAGACTTCAACTACTAAATGCAGAATAAACCTGCATATAATATAACCCTGTATTGGTATGATGTTGAATTTATTTTTCTAAGAATAAGACACTTATATGAGAATAAGGTAGAAATGATGACATTTTGATATAACTATTGTCCACGGTTCATGACTTTGATGTGTCTCAGTTCACCACAAGCAGCCACCACTCTGAAACCTGCTTTCATAACCGAGTGGAATCATATGTAATCGAACTCAGGTTCACAGAATAATGAGTGAATCTGACGCAAAGGGGAAATCTATCGTGACAATGTGTCTTACAGAGTGGTAGTTCCCCTCGCTAGTTGCCTTCACCTGGAGTCACATCCACAGAATTCTTGTTCAGCGACAGACCTGCTGAGCTGGTGTTAGTCTAATAACAGGTTTACACGTTTTCTGTCTCAACCACGCCACTATAAATCAGCAAGACTCAGCACAAAACACGCTTCTCCAGACATGACCGAACGTCAGCTTTAGGGCTACTTACTTTGGTGGTCAGAAATGGCACACTACATACTCTATAGGTTGTTCTCTTCACAGCCGCAGACATTACACAGAAAATAGATGGTTAGTGCGTAAGAACAAATTCATGGTTATGGCTGAAACGAGGCTAAAGCGAATGATAGTTACAAAAAATGTTCAGGACAGCACCAGTTACCCGGTGACTTAAATGGAAACAGCGCAGGGAAACCGCATTTTCACTTTCATCAGGTCCCTGTTGTTGGTAAATGTATGTGAAACTGTTCTGTTGGCGTGTTAAATTCATCCCTGCTGCACACTTTCAGTCAGTGAAAAGAGAGCGTTGCTGCAGACTCGGTATGCCTTCAGCTCTATAGGTTTTGACACTGAGGTTTCACTTGTGGCTTTGCTTGTTTCAAAGCAGCCCTGTATGTAGGTGGTGCTGCACTCTAATGGGGATTTTTTCATTAGACAAGTTGACATTTGAGCAGCTCTGAAAGCATCAGTACCCAGGTCAGTGTGCCAGCATCTGTCTGGTACACTGTCTCCAGTTTTCAACAGGTAGTTGGCAAACGTCTGTCGTGCAGAGGAGATGGAAGGAAAACAGAAGACGGTGCAGGGAAAGAAGGAAGATGGAAAAGAGTAGGGGGGGGATATTTAAAAAAAAAAAAAAGAGAGAGAGAGAGAAGGCAGCTAAAGAATAAAATGCCAAATGCGAGTTTGTCCTCATGAAGTTCCAACTTTATAGAAAAAATAAAAATGTTACCAGCCGGGTTAAAAAAAGAACAGAAAAACTTTTGTCTCTGTCGCCACTTTCCCCATTCACAACAACTGCATGGGTCTTAAAGTTTTAATAGACCTCAACTAATGGCATTATCGCTTGAGGTTAAGTTGGGTGGGTGTCGTCCATGTCTGCGGTATACACATCTACTCTGTAGGATTTTAGATCTATTTATTCAGCAAGTGATGTTTTGACCAACACAAAGCTGCTAGCTACTACTTAAGTTCTTGCTAACATTATGTCTGAGGTGAAATGAGTGTGTTTTTAATAAGTTAACACCAGCATAAGCTAAGTTAATGGTATAATTAACCTGTAACAGTAGCATTAGACTATTCTCAGTTAGTTAAAAGTAACTTAAGCTTGATTTCATTAAGTTAATGGTAGCATTAGCTTGGAAAAGTAGCCTTAGCTTGTTTTCATTAAGTTTAGCTTCTAAAGGTAGCAGTAGCGTGTATTCAGTAAGTTAACAGTATATTTTGTGTAACTAAAAGTAGCAATATTTTGTTTTCATTACCTTAACAGCGGTATAAGATTGTTTTCCATATGTTTATGATGACATAAGCTTGTTTTCCAGAGGTTAACAGTAAGATATTAGCAGTAACTTTTTATCAGTGAGTTTGAAGTGGCATTCACTTATTTTGAGCTAATTTTATATAGCATTAGCCTGTTGTCAGTAAGATAACGGTAGTATTAGCTCATTGCCAGTAATTTAATGATTGCCTTTGCCTCAATTTGCTAGGGTAACAGTATCATTAATGTATTCCCATAAATTAACAGTAGCATAAACTTATTTTCCATAATCTAACCTTAGCATAAGTTTATTTTCCATAAGTTAACATCAGCATTACCTTGTTTTCCATAACTTTATAGTAGCATTAGCTTGTTTTGCATTAGTTAATATTAGCATTAGCTTGTTTTGGATTAGTTAATATTAGCATTACCTTGTTTTCCATAGGTTAATAGCAGTATAATTTTATTTTGCATATGTCAGCAGTAAGTTCACAGTAGCATAACCTGCTCTTTAATCCAAATCAGAATCATTCTGGCTCTAAAACAGCCAAGATGACAGTAGTTAAAATGCAAACTTGAGGCCTAGTGCACAAGCTAATGCACAGCTACATCCACTTCACTTCATACTGTCTGTGGAAAAGGGAAGGAAGGAGCATAAATCTGAAGAAAGGAGCGTAAAAGAGGTGAAAAGAGGTAATCAGAAAGGAAAGAAGAAGGATTGAGGACGAAAGGGAAAGAAGGAGAAGGCGAGGGTGGTGTACTGAACACTGTGGCCTTTCAGTAGTCCTGCCAAGGAGGGAGTTTAAACCAGCACACTGTGTTCTTTACTGATCCACGTTCACTCTGCAACTCACACAACCCCTCTTTCTCTATTTCCTAAACAGCTAAACATATTCACCTGCTCTGATACACATTCACACCGCCCAGACACCCACACTGCAGCCACTTGTTGAGTCATGACGTATCCAGTCATGCAATGCCGTTTCAGCAGTCACACGACAAATTGACTTCCATTTAATAAATATAGTGTGACATCAGGGATTAGTGCCTGTTGCTAAACATAAACACACTGGCTGGGGCTGGGGGTGGTGGCAGAGGAGGAGGAGGAAGGGGGGAGAAAGCTAAATTTGCGGTGTCCACTTGGCTCACGATGCTGCGGCATTGCATTCCATGCCTTTTTCTCTTGCCTCACGACCGCCATGTTTCCTGTGAGGCAGGAAGTCAGCTCTGTTTCCTGTCACAGTCCTCTTTCATGTGGTCACTTCCTCGTGTTTTGCCAGCGCTGCTCTGTTCTGTTGACTCAGAGAACAGAGGTGGTGCTCCTCGTGGTGGTCTCGGGCAGAACTGACTGCTTTTACTGTGTTTCAATTGATAAGAAATTCATCTACTTTACATTTTTATTCGCAAGTTCTTGTTTTGTTGTTCTTATGATTATCATTTCTTCATCATTCTTATTCAGATTTGTGTCTCCGTGTAATCTTTTATTTTTGCTCAGAGATGTCTCCAACATTTTTTTCTTGTGGAAAAAAACCATAAAACCGATCTGATTTTCAGAGAGGAAGGAGTTATTGTCATGTTTTTATACAAGATAGGAGAGCAATCAGAGTTTAGCTCTGTGAAATTGTGGGTTTTGTAACCTTGCTGTGGAATGTTGATTGTGATGGCTGCCTGGCTGGGAATCCTGCCTTTACTGTTTCCTAAGAGATACTAACAAGTTGGCTGTGATTACGACTGAACTTTGCACACGGTGATTAGCTGGAATGTTAAGATTCCTGTGTACGGCAGCCAGAGATAAATCAGTGTCACACAGAGCTGCAAGATTCAGAAGAGACATGCTCTTATTTCATTAATAAGACTAAAGTTACATACAATATGTGCATGGATGGATGCCTTTGTGTATGTTTGTGTCTTTCAAGTACATGACAGCGTGTTCATGTGCGTGCGTTCATTCCCAGTCGCGTGTCTTGTCAAACCACAGTATCACTGGTTGTACTGGAGTGAGTAACAAAATCTAAACCATACTGCGCTGCTGTTTGTCATATTGCCATTCCACTAAAAAGCACAAGCTGGCACTCTCACACACAAGCACACACACACATACACATACACACATGCACAGCAGGAGACGAGGCTTTTCCATTGGCCCCACCAGACACCCTAAGCCACGCTCTCCTCGCACAGCACACCGAGTTCTGCTCAGTTCTGGCATTTCCCATCACAGCCCTTTTATGACCCTTCGCTCGCACTCCCTTTCTCACATCTTGCAAGATCTTAAAGCGAAACACATTTCTAAAACCTTTCGATCGTCACAGCATCCAGCGTACTGCCCCTATGACATGCGCCAAAATAGAAACTTTAAACCTCCCAAGTGGAGGCTTGAGTTGCGAGTTTCTCCTTCCTGTCATTAGGATGATATAGGACTGTAACAGGACATCCCAGCATCTGCACTCACATTGCAATCATTCCTTGTTGCAGCACAGCTGAAATTACCAGCACTCTTAGCGGTCATGGGAAGGAGAGGCTCATGACCAGACTTTGCTCCTCGCCTTTTGTCATAACTACTGATGTGCAGGAAGAGGAGGAGGAGGAGGGAGAAAAGCATTTGCTAGGCTAATCAGACCGAGGCCGTCATGTCCCTCAGATCATGCAAACTAGTCCAAGGCTATTGGCTGAGGGAGTCAGGTCATTTGATTCGGGGGTAATTTCATTCATTTGTTAAGGGTTTAAGAGGCCCTTCGCGTGTCCTAGAGCCAAAGGTTTTCCACGTGTAGAGAAGGAAAAGCAGAGACAGAGAAAGGAGAAGAGGAGCAGATCCAGCGGCCATATTTAGTGACTTTTAATAACTGATTATTCCTTTAACTCATTCACTGAGCACTGGACCCAAATATACCCAGTTTCCAGCTTCAATATTTGGAGGTTTGTTGGATTTATATTGTGGCGGCTATGGCTCAGGAGGTAGAGTGGATAGAGTGGGTTGTCTAATAACTGAAGGGTTGGCAGTTTGAATCCCATTCTGCCTTTGTCATGTGCTGTTGTGTCACTTCACCCGCCCACTCACACCGGTGTATGAATATGTATGAATGTTTGGTGGTCATGTATCGGCAGCCAGACTTCTGTCAGTCTGCCCCACAGCAGCTGTGGATACAAATGTAGTTTACCACTACCAGAGTGTGAATGTGAGAGTGAATGAATAATAGAGCACTAATGTAAAGAGCTTTGGGTGCCTAGAAAAGCACTATAGAAATCAAATCCATTATTATTATTATTGTACTGTTGTCACATTTGTGCTTGTAGCTTATTTCGTGACATTTTGGTGAATTACAGTTTTGATTTAGTTGTAGTTACAGTTTCGCACCATCGTAAAATATACAGGAAAAAAAAATTTAAAAAAGAAACGAAAAGTCCATAGTACCAGCAGAGAGTGGCAGAGAAGGTTTAAGTGCTACGATGCCTTTTATCAAGGGTATTTGACTAGAACTTTGTGTTTTTGTGTCCTGTTAGACACATGCTACTATAGTGTTTAGAAGAATATAAAAAGAAATCTCACTGTTGCTGATGGAGTTGAACACACAATTCCAATTCTCTGAGGTTTTGTGAAAAAAGTCAGTTTTTCTTCATTTTTTCTCCTGTTTTGATACAATACCCTTTGAATTTACTCTGAGAAATTCAAAACAGGATAATATTATAATAAATGGTTAGGTCACTTCTAGAATGGTTAAACAGACTAATTTGGGAACTGACACAAAAGTAGCACTGGGTCTTAATGGTTTTAACCCTTTACAAACTGTTTATTTCTTAAACCTTCACAGTTTTTTTCAGGTCAAATTTAACCCAGACCCAGAATTCTCTCATAGAAAGTGTCTATACTGAATATTGAACTACAGATTTATTTAGAATAAATAAATAGTCTAAATAGACTATCCCGCATATATATGTAATTCAGAACAGGAAGAGCATAGTTTTAAAATGTTACAATCTCATTTTTGTAGAAAAACTTCTGGTATCACACTGTATCATGTCCTGTTTTACATAACACATAAAAATATTTAAAAAAAAAAAACTTTATGATTTATATATTGACCTGAACCAGCATCAGTGTCCAAAAATCTGTAGTACCTGTACAAAAGTATGACATTTTAAAATATTTTCATTTTTGTGTATTTTGGAAAAATTTTGAAAAAGTCATCAAATTTCAGAATAAAAGAATGATGTTTAGGGTATTTTTTTTTACTACTGTTGAATGTCAAAACGAGTTAAATTTGACCCAACTGGTATGTAAGCTCAGTACGTTAGCCATTGTATGTGCTTGTGTTGACGGCAGAGTTAGTTAATTTATACTTTTAATTACATTATGCAAATGTAAGTCAATGCGTCATGACACCATCATTAAGACATAAAATGTGCACTACACGAAAAGTATAGAAAAAATAAAAGAAAGAATGATGTTAAGGGTATTTTTACTACTGTTGAACGTCAAAACGGGTCAAATTTGACCTGACTAGTATGTAAAGGCTAATGCAATACTAACAAACAAAATATGCATCATTGAAATAATAATAATAACAATAATAAAGAATATTAATACAACAGCAAAGAGGCAAGTCAACAAACTAATCAGTAGTGGAAAAATCATGGCATGATTAAGAGTGGGATGAGGTTTCAGGTGAGGAATGAGCAGAGATGGTAGACAAGCACCAATGCAGTTACTGGTAGAGATGAGAGGAGTGGAGGTTGAAGGCAGAGCAGAGGGCAGACTGTGAACCAGATGTGAAGCAGTGACTCACAGCAGGAACAGGCTGGATGACGTGAGCCGCCATGCACGCTAAGTTGTGTGTGTGCGTGCATGTGTGTGTGTGTGCGAGTGTGTGCTAGGAGTTCCAGCTTTACTTCCAAAACAACCAGCTTTACACTCACACAGTAATGTCTGGCCAAGGCTCATTACTTCATGCTATGGCATGGACACCAAACAGTCCAGAGCCGGAGAGTAAATTATTATCTGAGGGTAAATGGTCAGTTTGGACCGAGTCAGGGTTAGAAAATCATAACAGGCCTGAAAAACAAATGTAGTAGTCGATGACAGAAATAGTGTGTCACTTTCAGGGGCTTGCTCAGCACACGTTTGCCCAATATCGTCGCTCATTTGTTTGCCATGTTTTAATAACGCTTCACTAGCTTCCTGCACAAAAATTAGTTTTTCCACTGGGGGTGTCACTTAGCAACGTCGGAGTGCAATATTAATGTGTCTGTAAGGAGGAAAGATTAGTCTGTTTCCGTCCTTTGATTCTGTGGTTAGTTTAGACAAGACACGTAGTCAGGTGGAATGTGAGTGTTGGTATAATGGGCCCCAGTGTTTTTGTGAAGGAAATAAAGGCCCACATGTACAGTATGTTTAGAGATAAGAGCGTCTACAGTTTAGTCCTGCTTCTGTTCAGGATGTATTGCTCATGGTGTATGCTTATTGGAAACTGATGTGTGTTTGTTTGTGCGCATGAGTCTTATTGAATGGAAAATTAGATTGTTGAGTGACCTTAGAATCTCCCTTTTTTCTCCACAATTCCACAGTATTTTCTTTTTTTTCTTAAGGAGAACTACCTGTCAGGACCTTGTGCTTTAAAATAAATCTTAAAATAAAAAAAAAAAAACATACATCTCTTTCTGTCCTCACCTCAAATATCTTTCTTCTTTTCACCTCCTGTCCTCCAGAACTCCATTAGACACAACTTGTCGCTCCACAGTCGCTTTGTGCGGGTCCAGAATGAGGGGACAGGGAAGAGCTCCTGGTGGATGCTAAACCCGGAAGGAGGGAAAAGCGGCAAGTCCCCGCGACGCCGAGCGGCCTCCATGGACAACAACAGCAAGTTCACCAAGAGCAGAGGCAGAGCTGCGAAGAAAAAGGTAAACAAAGACATAATCAGGTTGACGCTTTTGTTTTTAAAGTTTGTTTGAGACATGTCAAGGATTGTTTTTTCTTCGACTGTCTCTACGTCTGTCTAAGTTTTAATCAAGGACTTGACCTTGTGTAAGATTTAGTAGAATGTCATGTTCGTTATCGTGTTCTCAGTAATGCACATTCATGTGAAAATAAGAACGGCTGTGTTGTCATGACCTTTGAGACACTTGAATCTCTGTTCATTTGGTTGCAGTTTACATCTTTGCTTCTAGATGGCACTAAATATCACACATTAAACCTTTAAATGATATTAAGTTTTGGTAGCAGTCATGTTTGGTAACATTTCAGTGTAAAAGTGGGTCGTAAAGTAGGATTTTTAGTTGTTGAAATTAAGGGTGTAAAAAATATCATCAACGATGTGTTGTATTATACAATATACAGGTAGTCCTCGTGTTACGAACGAACACTGTCGACGTAATCTGAATTTCAGTGTAAGTCGGAATTAACCCTTTAGTACCCCTAAATACCTCCTAACTCTCTAAATAACTATCCAAATACATGTATTATACTTCATATTAATGAAATAAAGTAAAAAAAAATAAGATACTGTACGTACAGTATACAGTACGTATGTACAGTAATGGTGGACGAGACTCTTGCGTCGTAAAGTCGAAATAACGTAAGTCGGGTACATCGTAACCCGAGGACTACCTGTATATGAAAATACAATCTATTGTATCATAGTGGCATCAGATATCTGTATTTTATAAAAACATACTGGTGTTTGAAGTAGATCCCCCTGCCAGTTTCTAATATCACTGCTGGTCTGAACGATGCCACACGTGCATGTAGATGTTGCATTCATTGTGTGTGAAAGAGGTACTAAGATAAAACTTCATGTACTTTTTTGTGCATTGTTTCATATCATTTGTGAAACTGACACCACAATGTGTTGAATACATACATAATTCCTGCGTTTCTTCCCTTAAGGGGTATTCTTTTCCTCTTCAGTTACCTTGACATTGTCATGTATCTCGGTTGGTATGAATGAACGTATCACGTCTCACAGATCCGCTTTGTTATGACACCGTCATTATTGTGTCAACGTATAGTCATAGTAGAGTTTAATGTAGGTTCGTGTGTGATTCCCACCCCAGTGCAATATTATAAGCCTTATTTTCACTTTTCAGCTACATTTCAGCAAAGATTTCTGACCTCACTTTTGGAATTCTAGTTAATCTTTTCTGCAGGACTGAGGAGTTATTTCTAAAATCCCTCTCCTCTCAAAATATCCGTTCACCTTCCTGATACACTATTTGGAAAAATCACTTTGGTATGGCATTTTTGTAACATCTTCAGTCCTGTGTCAAATTAAAAATGGATCAAACCAAAAGCATATGTTACCTTGACTTTTCCTGGCACTGCAGTATGTGCTGGTACACTGACAGTGTTCATGTCTTCCCACAGCTGTCCCTGCAGGGCGGACCTGATGGAGGTGCAGACAGCCCCGGTTCTTACTCCAAGTGGCCTGGCAGCCCCAACTCCCACAGCAACGACGACTTTGATGCATGGAACAGCTTCAGGCCACGGACCAGCTCCAATGCCAGCACTTTGAGCGGCCGGCTCTCACCCTTCATGCCTGAGGACGACCTGGGGGAGGCAGATGTACATATGGGCTACCCAGGAGCACCTGGGGCCAAGATGACAGCTACACTGCCCAGCCTCACAGAGATGACAGGCTCTCTGGGACACAGTTCAGAGAATGTCATGGAAAACCTTCTGGACAACCTGAACTTGCTCTCGCCCAACACTTCTCAGGTTGGGGGAGGAGCTACGACCCCCGGGTCCACCCAGTCTTCACCCTCTCCCATGATGCAGCCGAGCCCTGGGTATCCCTCGTACAGCTCTCCCAGCATGGCCCCCCAGCCTCAGCAAGACTACCGGAAGTGTGTTTACGGCCAGGCAGGAATGAACTCCCTGCCCTCCATGCCACTGCAGACACTGCCAGAGACCAAACCCACCTTTGGGCCCAGTTTGAGCCAGTACAGCTGCCCTGCAGGGCTCCTGAAGGAGCTGCTGACGTCAGACAACGACCAGCACGCAGAGCTCATGCCGTCAGTGGACACTGTGGTGTCGCAGTCCAGCGGAGGCTGCATGCTGCCGCCTTACAGCAGCAGCCAGCACACTGCCAAACTAATGGGAGGAGGCAACGGCCACCCCCACGGTCTCTCACACCCCCACCCACACAATATGCACAGCCAACCCCCGACCCCATCCCCGGCTATGAACGGCCGTTTGCTCATGTCTCTGAGCCACAGTGGGGGCTCCACACGTTTGCCTACAGTCAAAAGCCCTATGCAGATGCCTTACGGCCTCCCGGGCCACCTCAGTGGGGGGGTCATGCCCGGGGGCTTCTGCCCTCTCAATACCAACGGCTATGGGCGACCGGGTTTACCACCGCCCTCACACCCAGAGAAACTACCCAGTGACCTGGACGACATGTCCATCGAGAAGTTTGAATTCGACATGGAGACGGTCCTCCATGACACTTTGATGGACGGGGACTCTCTGGACTTCAACTTTGAACCAGTGGTGACCCAGCAGGGTTTCCCCCATGGGGTGAAGACCACAACACACAGCTGGGTTTCAGGATAGAACCTAAAAACAGATTTCTTGTTCAGTAAAGGACATGATCTTAACACCTGTAAGACAAAACTGTATCTCAGGATACTGAGTCTTGATCCCAGCAACCTCGCCTGCAGATTCTGTACCATCAACATTTCTGTTTCCAAAATCCTGTTTCCAGATGACCTCAGCAGAGACTGGTTCTGATCTACTCTATACTCTCCATTAGGACCCCTGAACTGTTCGACAAGAAGTCACGCTTATTTTTGAATATAAATATTGTGTACAAACTTAAGTGCCAAACATTTTTGCCTTAATGTAAAAGCCAAACTCTGGTTTCCTCACCAAGGTTACAGAAAATATACAAAGGTCGTGTCTGTGAATTTTTGCAGGTGACACTGCCAGCTACATCTCATCAGCATCAAAAGCACAATCCACAGAAGTGCACAAACTCATCCCATGCTGTTTACTTTGTGTTTGTATGTACAGTGTAGTGATAATTGATTGCCACTACGGACGAATTATGAAGGTAATAATATGGTTCATGGGTTTGTGGACTGAGGGGAGGCCTGTCATCACATTAAGTGTCAGACTTCTCATGGGATCCTTGGATGATGTTACATAATAACTCACTTTGTTGTCACCTGAATGTACATAATGTTGTCAGACGGTTTGCAAAATCAGGTCTGTGAGTGTATTTTCTAAGACTGTAAATAGTGTTTACAGAGCAGAAGCAAAAACCGAGGCAGCGCAGATGGAAAACTGGATCACATTCAATTAAATGCAGAGTGGACGGAACCTGTTTGAGGATCTTTATTCAACCAGGCTGTAAACATGGTTCTACATTGTCTGGTTTCTTGTACATACATTAAGAATGTATATTAAAAAAATATGTAGTGGATGTTTACTAGATTGAGTATATATTTGAGACCTAAATTATTTGTGGTTAATATAGATTTATGCTGGTGCATAACCTGCTCAGAGATATCAGAACTGTTCCCTAGTTGTTTGTTGTCTGAACCTCTAGACCTTAATACCACAGGGGCCTATTTATTGTGCCTAACAGAGTAGATATCGACTGCAGGCTTGAAGGTTGTTGTTTTTTTTTGTTTTTTTTTTACTGTAAATATCTACGGTCCAGAAGATACTCAAATGCAGCAGTTCTGAAGTAACAGTAAATTCTTTACTTTCAGCGCCTGGCTTATGCTTTTCCTCAAAGACACGAATGAATTCTACGCTGTTATTGATCAGACTTTCATGAGCGATTTCGAGGCACTGTGAACGTTACGAGGTCAAGGCGGGTTTCGGCGGATCAAAGATAATATTCTCAGTGCTGCTGCTGCTGTTGTTTGGTTTTCTCACGAGGTGGATTGAGTCCAGGACACTGTGAGTTGCCGGTTAACAACGTGTTTGACTTTTGTCGTGTGTCTGACTTCGGTTAGCGCGGTCTGATTTGTTGGAGGCCAATAGAACAGTCATGTCGGTAGGATCAGCTTCATAACGCGACTCCACTCTTCACACTGCCCCTCCTACCTCTATCTATACCTTGCATCTTTTAAAACAGTAACATGTGACTTGATAGCGCCGATCTTTTTATATATATATATATATATATCTCTAAATATATATATAAAAATATAATGTCTCGTCTTAGTTACTTTTTATGTCGTCCCTGAAAAGCACCACTAAGTGTTAAGTATTGTATCCCGCCTGTATATTTGCATTTTACTGACTTGCTTTCCCTTCTTACTGCTGTACTAACTATCAGCTTTTCAACCTGTCGGTGACTGACTATGCAGAGTCACGAACTGTGTACAAAAAAAAAAATTACGAAATATTTCACAGATTTTTATCTGTAAACACGACCGGTTCTCATATACAAGGGTAGCAGAGAGAGCAAGTGGCTAAAAAACGGAAAATCTCCCTGTTTAACCCATCGTATAATCCACCCAGAGGCCACGTGTGTCAGTGTCGGTGTCTGGTTATAAGTCGTCGGTGGCTTTGCGGGGTTTTTGTTTGTTTTATTTTCGATTTCGTTCTTTGGCGATGATGGAGGGTAGGGTAGGGAGGGGTGGGGGTTGCGTAAAAAACGTGCATTCTCCTGACTACACATGATCTGACACCACTGACACAGATCTGAGGAAAGCCCGGTAGGCCGTGTAGGTTTAAGAAGACTTAAATGAAATTCTTAACATTTCAAGAGGCTCTGCGTTGGAAGCCATAAAGAAAGCTGCTGTTCGCCTTTGGTGCCAGGTGTTGCCATTTTCTCACCCAAACATGCTACAGTGTACTATAGCCAAATTTGCCTTTTAACGTCAAAGTGATATATTTAGCATTTTATCATGTGATATGTTCAGAATTATATATATTTGTGCCGGTCACTCAAGTCAGGATAAACTGTAATGAATCCATGTAGTCAGTGTCACAGGGTTCACTCTAAAAGTAAGAGAGCTGTACTAAGTAAATTATATCTCGACATTTTAAATGATTGAATCTATGCATTGTATTTCTTAATTTTATGTTGCAATTGTTATGTTTCTTTTTTTTTTTTTTTCTTTGACTTTACGACAGAGATATTTTATTGTAACATAGCGCTGTGAGATATTATGGTGTCGTCGTTGTCAGAACTCTGCGTTCCAGATAGTTATATGGGGGGGGGAAAAAATGAAGTTTATTTAGAAAATAGATGATGCAGTGATTGATATGCTAAGCTTTTGTAAACTGACAATGTTGTATTTCTTGTATTTAGCTACAGTTTTTAGAAAATAGCATCAAAAAGCAAATTACTGAAAAAAAAAATTGTAAAGATATATTGCATTTTTAAAATGATAAACACGATATTTAGTCTGTCGGAGAAATCCTGCTCAGAACTCGGATTCTGGACCAATTTTTGTAATTTTTTTCTGAGTAGAAAGATGTTGCACTTTTACTTACATTTTATAACAAAGTGCTCCTCGTAACAAGAGGAAGAGTTCCCATTGCCTATTTTAAAACAAAAATCTGTTACATTTAACTTATATACAGGAATAAATTGGAATTGTGTTGTGTGATTTGCAATCAATAAGATTATGTAACTTGTTCAATATTAATGTATTAAGACCTGAATAAATGTACTTCTGTGTTAAACATTTGTCTGGTTATTTTCTCACCACATTTTACAATATTCTGATCATTGATTTCTTAACTCTTAGACACATGGACACATTTTTGCATTGACTTCCACATGTATTTTTTTCAAATAATTTACTGATCGTGTAGGTTTTCAAAGTAAATTCAGTAAATTCAAAGTTATATCAGAACAGAGAACAATAAAAACATGACTATTTTCTGCAAATATATCATTACCTGACCATAAAAATGAAAAATGAAAGCGTTTGTCGGAGGCATCTGAAACAGAACTTTGACTTGTATTTTCACGCTTCATAATCTGATACCAGTCTCTTTTTTTTATTTACAAAATGGAGGGAGTTAGAGTGAAAAAAAATGGGTGTTTTGAAAATCATAACCTTGAATTTGACCTTTCAATGTCATTGAAGGTCAACAAAATTGTTACCAAATGAAAAACAATATCTGACTTCTATCTATCTATCTATCTATCTATCTATCTATCTATCTATCTATCTATCTATCTATCTATCTATCTATCTATTTACTTACTTACTGTTTGGATGAAATTTTGAAGTGCACAGAAATAGACTAACTTTCCAATATTACATAAAAGATATTGATGTGTCCGGAAAAAATAGTGCTACAC
>JAPSES010000144.1:9672728-9687395 GCA_029822895.1 Maxillicosta whitleyi
GAATTGTTCTGTCTATGGAACTGAACTAAAATGATTGTTAATATATTAGTTTAATTTTAACATTTCACAGTCATCACTGGACCCTTTGGCGGACCGGATTTGGGCCCCAGGCCACATGTTTGACACCCCTGGACTAGTGAATACAGACAAACATTTGTTCATGGTTTGATATCAATAAAACTAGCGCACATACTGACAAACATACGAACTGACCGATGTGTTTGACCCCCAGCAAACAACAAGCATCTGCAACCGCTGTTATTTGTCAAACTACATGGGTTTTACTTGTGAGTTAATGTTGCGGAAAATGACACTGTTTCCACATTCACCGCGGAGTTAAACGTCCAAATGGGTCATATTTGATGACCGTGAAAAAAAAAAAAAGCTGAGAAACTGTATTTTACCTCAATGATTTCACAGTATCGGTAGGATTAGTGCTTGAAAGGTTATTAAATCAGCTGATGCATTTGGTCACTGGCATCTCTTTAAGGTTTTGATGGTTAAACCTGATAACACACATTCACACTGCAGGGGAAAAAAAAAAAAAAGAGTGACCTAATCTGATTTTAAGCTAAACCGCATACGCATCTGATTTATACAACCCCAGTCTGAACAGTCGTATCAGATTTCACGCAGCTTTTATATCTAGATCAAAACTGTGAAAAAAATTGGTCTCTCCTCCTTTATCCTCCTTCTCATCTGTTCACCAATTTTCTGGTTCCCACCGGACATAAACTTCTAAATGAATCTGTAAACACTGACGCCGGAGGTCCTCGTGTTTTCCTCCGTACGACGGCATGACGTCTTTGTTATTGTTCACGTGGGTCATTTGAGGACTGCATATTACATTTAAAAAATTACGTGAACCAACAAAACACTCAAATCTGCGTGACTAATGTGAACTGAACGCTAAGGCTGCAGCGTGAGCGGAGCCGTAGTGACATTTCCAGGTCAAAATGCCTCAAATAGAGCTTCTGTATAAAAACTGTGTGAGTGGAAAGATGCAGAGGATTAACCCATACAGACCAAAAGAGTAACCAGTGACCGAAACCGTCTACTGATCTGGAATGTTTAATACTTGTTGATCCACTAATTCTATCAATACATGTAAATAATTGGTGTAAAATATAGTTTGTCATGTTTTCATGGGCATCAGATATGAACCATTTGCACAAACAATTAGAAACATCTGACATTTGTTGAATGAAACCTGGTAAACAACATCAGAAATTAGTTTATTAACGCATAAAGACCCAAACTAACCACTGATATAAGCGCTTGAATAACAGTTGATCCATTAATCTTATCAATTCGTGTAAATAATTGGTGTAAAATGCAGTTATTTATTTTTTCATTGTCATCAGATATGACCCATTTGGACGTTCAGAGGCTTTGTAGTTACTGTGGAAACACCGTCATCTTCTACAGCATTGATTCATCAGTAAAACCCATGGAGTTGGATCAATGACAGTGGATGGAAACACTGGGTTTAATGATAGATTTGCTGAAAAAGTCACTTTTTATTCAGTTTTCTCGTTTTCTGATCTAATAATCCTCACCTTTAACCTGAGCTTTTATGAACATCTATATGATTGGTAAATTAAATATAATAAAATACATGATTTTTTTTTTTTTTTAAAAAAAGGCTAAATACACAGGATAATATTATAATAAATGGTGACAAATCACATTCAAAAAGTTGAATATAGAGAAATATTCATTGGGGAAGTCACTTTTTCTTCAGTTTTCTGTTTTAATAGAACAACCTTTGAATTTAAGCTGAGTTTTCATGATTAAATATAGGAAAATATATGATTTACAGTAAAAAAAAAAAAGTAAAATTCAGATGATATTATAATAAAAGGTGACAAATCACATGCAAAAGGTTGAATATAGAGATAAATTAATTGGGGAAGTCACTTTTTCTTCAGTTTTCTCTGTTTTAATAGAATAACCTTTGAATGTACGATGAGTTTTCGTGATTAAATATAGGAAAATATATGATTTACAGTGAAAAAAATTACAAGTCAGAGGATACTATTATAAATGGTAAATGGTGATTAATCACATACAAAAGGTTGAATATAGAGAAAAATTCATTGGGGAAGTCATTTTTTCTTCAGTTTTCTCTGTTTTAATAGAATAACCTTTGAATTTACGATGAGTTTTCATGATTAAATATAGGAAAATATATGATTTACAGTGAAAAAATGTAAAATTCATAGGATAATATTATAATAAATGGTGATTAATCACTTCAAGGTTAAATAGTGGACACAAAAGTAGCAGTGGGTCTTTATGGGTTAATGGTTAAATGCAGTACGATTTCACATAAAGTTGGGTATGTTTGTATAATCGAATAAACATACCAGCTACCTCTTTTTTTTTTTTGGCACCAACCATTATGAGTAAGAACAGTCCCATCTTTACGGTCTCCACTGTTAACAACTGGAAAGAACACATTTTCACAGAAGGATAAAGCATCCCAGAACAAGAGATCTAAGCCATGTGCACAGGCTTGTTTTAAGAAAAGACTCAGAATTCTCCACTTGTGTGCTCTGCTCACAGTTCTGGCGTCTCATTTCTTCTCTATAATGATTCTTCCTGGCTTTTCCTTACAGCCACATTCCGCACCGTGCACCCCCTACCATTGAACCCAGTCACCCCAGACTGCAAACTGCACAGTCTCTCTGGCCCCAGTGTCTTTGACTTTGACTTATAAGTAAAAGATAACCTTTTAACTAGACCAGCCACTGGGGACCGACCTCATAAAAGACTCCAGCTAAGACAGGTTCTAAAGAAAAAAAAAGAAAACGCAGACAGGACTTGTTGCTCCTACAATACAAGTCGACAGCTTTTCACAGCAGTATATTCAGTCCTCCAGCTGACACTATAAAGAGATCTGTGTGATATGAATACTAAAACTGCATAGCTCAAATTAATCCCATTCCGGAAACACTCGTATGTTGATCTCTGTGAACACTAGAGGAAAGTCTTTTGAAGAAAACACACACTCTATGTTTCACCTCCTCTGTGTCCAAGGGAGGGGGAAAAAATGGAGTGTTTGCATTTCTTTACTGTGCACGGAAATGTGTGCCAAGGTTTTGGTGTCAGAGCTAAGTGGGAGGGAGGGGGGGGCAGAGAGGACGCTTGTGAGCACATAGCTGAGGAATGTGGGTGTGGAGTCCTGCCAAAGGCATATGCGATCCTTATGTTCCCCTGGGTGCGAGAAGGCAAAATGCGGTTAGACAGTTGGGGCCATGTCAGGACACAGATGCAGTACCAGGACGTAGTAGGACCGTGTCATGGAGTTCACCGCGTTTGCCGCGTTTTTTGCTTTTACATTTCCCTAAATTTCCCAACGTAGAATTCCTCGCGCCTCCTTTTGAGCCCAAAACAATGAAAACAAAAGGTGCAGCTCTTTTTATTTGAGGCGCAGAGCGAACCCTTTATAAAGCACAGGCTCTCCTTACATCGGAATTGTTGTCATTCCCACACCAGGAGTCAATATTTGCAAACACAACACTACATACCAGAATATTGTGACCAATAGTTAAATCTGTAATGTCATCTTAACCATTTCCTGGTACTTGTCCATTCAGCGCTGACGGCGGGCTTGTTTGTTCTTTTTCAATGACATTCCTAAATAAAAGACAAACACTAACAAGTTTCACACAGAAAATGAGTTTTGTGTTGAAAAAAATGCTGACGATTATGTGCGTTTTGAACCTAGAATGGACTGAACACTAACTGGGTTGCTTTCTTAAGGATTCATGTGCACAAGGCATGTATCCGAGGTTTCTAACTTTAACATCTAAAACGTAAATAAGAGAACAGAGACTCATTATGAGATTTACAGTATCTACTGTACTTCATCATACTTATCTTTGACGGCTATCATACAGGCCTGAACATGCATACTTGCATGTGTGCGTGCGTTGTGTATTGGGTGTGTGCCTCCAGGGTTCTGTAGGTGACACAAATAAGTCTCAGAGAGACTTTCAGCCCAAAAGACAGAGCGCAATGGGGCCCGTAACTAGTGAAGGGCCGACGTGGATGTCAGAGCCCAGGGGTGGTCACCAGATTCAGCCGAGCACGATGGTAATTCACCCTGAAACATCAGCAACAGTAACGTTCTCTAAACTGTGGTTAGCCTTATCTTCATTTACCTGAAGTCCAGTATCAGGGAGAAGTGATGTCATCAAATATATTTTCTTTGTTGGTATAGTTCAGTTATATTCATGCTCCAGTAGTTCTATTTATTTATTCATTTATTCTTTTTAATGGAGTTAACTAGGTGTTGGAATAGGAAGACAACTTACATTATATAAACTAGATTCTGCTGTGAAATTAAAAAGGCAGACCTATTCTAAGTCCAGTGTTCTACCTGTTTAAAAAAAATTATAATTCCAGACTGATTTAGATCAGTCAAATGTGAAAAAGATGAGTTAAACAACAGGCCTGTTGTCTTTTTTTTTTTTTTTTTTTTTTTTGCTGTTTTAGTCAAATAAATGAGCTTAACCCTTCTACAAACTGTTCATTTCTTCAGCCTTCACAGTCTGTTTCAGGTCAAATTTAACCCATAACACATAAAAACATTTAAAAAAAAACAAAAACATTATGATTTATATATATAAATCCACCTGAACCAGTGTCCAAAAATTTGTAGCACCTTTGTACAAAAGTATGACATTTTCTATATTTTGGCAAAATTTAGGAAAAGTCATCAAATTACAGAATAAACAAATGATGTTTAGGGTATTTTCTACTACTGTTGAATGTCAAAACGGGTCAAATTTGACCCAACTGGTATGTAAGGGTTAAACCTTCACAAACTTCAGTACATTAGCTGTTGTATGTGCTTGTGTTGACGGCAGAGCTATTAATGTATACGTTTAATTACTTTCTTTAGTTGAATATTTATGCAAATTTAAGTCAATGAGTCGTGACACCATCATTAAGACATAAAATATGCACTACATGAAAAGTACACCATTGAATTTTACAAAAGCCTTTAACAGAAACATAAACATTATGTTCATATCTCTGAAGATACAAAATAAGTCGCCCCCACAAACACAAAGCACCATCATAACTAATTCGCTCATTTATTATTCATGCACATCCTTTATTTACATGTAGCTGTTGTTGACATTAGTTAACAGCATGTCTAAATTATTAATTGTTCTCTAAAACCTGTCTGAGTTACAGTTATAATGATGTCACTTTTGCAGTTTTTCAGGTGTGTAGTTTATTTACATATTTATGTATTTTCTCAGCCTGACACAAACAGTTATTACATCGAAATATGACTTTCTTGATTAAAATTACCTTAAAATGACAAAACATCATATGTGTCAACGATGCATAATTCAAAAAGGGTTAAAAAAAAATTAGTTGTCTTTTGTCAGTGATTGTAATAAAACATTTTTTGATAATGACTCAGATGGAGCACAATGAGAGGGGGCGGGACTTTGTCTCTGAAGGGGCGTGGCCATCCACTCTGAGGGGGTGGGACTTCAGCTGTTTACTCGTCCCTGATAGTGGTTTAGTTTTATTTCAGTTTACAGTGTCATTTAGACAAGCTTTTAGACTTTGTGCTAGCGTATGTGATTTTTATGGGTATGTTTTTAATGTATGTGTGTATTTTAATCGTCCTAGTTTGGTCTTGTGCCACTCTGCGTTTTATTGTAAATCAGTTTGTGATTTAATCTGTGAATGTGCTATAGAAATAAATCTGACCTCCTTATATGTACAAAGTTCTTTCTCCAACACTGTGAGAACAAAATGTAAAACTACATCACGTCATTAAAATAAAAGCAATTTATGTCAAAAAGAGCCACTCTTAAACTAAATCTAGTAAAACTGAATGTCCTATAGCGTCAGATGGTTTAGACTAATCCACTCATTTAATCGGGACAAATAGCCCTTTGTTTTTCCTAAATGGCCTTATAGATGCCAAACGTCCTCGTCCCGCTATAATTCTCTTCGTCCTCAGTTTGCCTCCGCTTGCGTCTTAACATAAACCTGCCCTTGTTCATGCCACCGGTTGTGCTTCATTGCACTCCGTCACATCATCTTGTACTAAAGATACTCCACAGATGTTATTTAGAAACAAACCACTTCAGCAGCGAGAGGACAGACGAAGGTAGAGAGGCTTCTGATGGACTGGAAAAGAAAAAGAGAAACAGATTGAGCTTGAACTGTAAGTTGAGAAGAGAAAGTCCAGGCTGGTGGTGATTTGTGTCCTGACTTGACCTCTCCAGCAGCACCAGTAAGGTGCCCAGAAGCCATGACGCGCACAAACACACACACACACACGCACACACGCAGGCAGACACAGACTGTTGTGATTTTTTCCCCCCTCTTTCTTTTTATCTTTACTGTTTTTGACCGTGCCACTGACCACCACCATTCCCTCCTTTGTAATTTATGCATCGCTGGAACCAATTAGCCCCATATGACTTTAGCTTCCAGGTTAGTTACATTCCACATCAGTCTCTGCTCCTTATGCAGCTTTTGTACTGTCACACTTTCTCGCCTGAAGAGCCCGACTTAACCATCTCTGACATTATTTTACTATCTATCATCGCAGCAGTATGTCCGACGGAATTCCATTTATGTCATGTGATGCAAGCCGTTCCAGAGAAACGGAGCTAGACAGTAAGTGTTTTGTCTGAGGCCGAAGTGTCACCAGCCCCTCACGTCTCCAACGGAGTTCATTAACGGGCTTTTCTGTCGTACTGTTAAGCTCTCCGATGCCGGGAGTCGATGACTAAAACGAAGTCAGGTAATTTCGAGGGTTTTAAGTAGATTCAAAAGATTCCCTCTGATGCTAAACTTGACAGCCTGGTAATATCTTATGACTAACTCGACAAGGCTCCGAAACAATAAAAGCCCTTTTTTTGCAGCTACACCACAGGCGATGGTTACTACAGTCTGCCTTTGTGTAGCTCAGAGCTGTTACTACATGCACTGGGAGACTATTTATGGACGTTCACTCAGCCTGGCAATAGCTTGCCCACAGCCATATTCCGTGATTTGTATCAAAAATGCCCCTCTCCACCCAGCCTGGGTTTGCGGTTAGCTGCGACTGGCACGCGACTCATGGTATTTCCTCTAGAATGATAGTAAGAGAGTCACACACCGGCACTCTGGAGAATAAACAAGGTCCTCTTGAAAGGCACACAGGATGTAAACACTGAAGTTTTTATGGTAGAAGTGCAAGAGGACAAAGAAGGAAACAAGAGGAAAGAAGGAGGAGGAAGGCTTCGACAAAGTGGAACAAAAACACAGAGAGAAAAAGATTTATTTGTGTAGCACATTTCAGACACCGAGGGAAGTGCTTTGAACATAGAATTAATGGAGGAGTAACAGAAAAATGGAGGAAAAAACAAAAGACAATCATCGGTTGACGTTCTCCTTCCACCTAAACTCACAACGCAGTTCACGACAAAAAACAAGTCATCTTCGAATTCACGGTGAGGGAAGTGATTTAGGTGTGTAAGCGCGGAAAGGCTAACGGATTAATGCTAATTAGGCTATCACTGGGGTTTTCCAAATGTGAAAAAAAAAAAAAATTGTTGATGAAATTCATACACTGCTTTAAGTTTTCAGGTGATGAAAGATGGATCGGTGCTGCTCTATATTAGTTCCTTGTAATAATCAGTAGTTAATAGGTAATAAGTCAGTAAGTCTTCTTAAGATGATTAGTGACATTTAACTCCCGGACTGTGATTATTAGTATAATTACACACAGTAGATTAATGCTATGTCCGCACTAATATGGATATTTTTTCTAAATCTGTATTTGTGTTTTCCTTCTGTAAATTATCACTGGACACGATACAGTTAAAAAAACAAACAGTAACACTTTCCACTGTGGACGCCGTGGATAATACTGAATGTAGGAGGTGAACATGAACACGAGCAACAACAAGTAAGATTCATTCATGTTCTGAACCCGCTTTATCCTCACTAGGATCACGGGGGGGTCGCTTGGGTGAAAGCGGGGTACACCCTGGACATGTGACCAGTTTATCACAGGAATGAACATATAAAGACAAACAACCACTCTCACCTTCGCAACTATGAGCAATTTAGATGAACAGATTAACCTATCAGTGCATGTCTTTGGATGGTGGGAGGAGCCAGAGTACCCAGAGAGAACCCACACAGAATGTCCCACCATCGACTGGTGTTGAAATCCAACCCAGGACCTTCTTCCTGTGAGGCACGAGTGATATCCACCGCACCACCCAACAAGTAAGACTGATTGATTGATTAATTAATTCAAGTGTTAATGTGGGATGTTGACGTGTATTTTTTACAATTGAAAGGTTTTGCCACAACATGGATATTGACCTTGTTCTACTGCAGGTCGTACACTGACTTATACACCTGTATGTACATGTATTCATGTTTCAGATGCATGTCAAATCAAATACACAAGTAAAATAAAATAAAAAATAACCCTAACAGAATTGCATTGTGGGAATGGGAAGTCCATGTAGCTGCAGTAGATCGCTCCGACGTAAAAATATAGAGTCCACCAGGGTTTTTTTTTTAAAGAATGAGTCTAATCAGTGGACGGAGGGAAAGGACACAAAATTACCAATGCGTGGAATTCCCATTCCCACAATGCACTTTGCCACAAAATTTCCAGAAAGGCTCATGTGATGTTATGTAAACAAATGGACTGTGTGTGATGGAGTCATCTTTGAAGTTGTTTAGGTGCGTAGTCACAGGAAGATTAATGGCCGAATGATAATTAGTATATCACTGGGGTTTTACAAATACTGTATGTGATATAAGTCATACACTTCTTTAATATTTTCTATAATATTTGTATAATTCCACTCATTCTCTGCAGTGTGAGATCTCTGATTTATTCATCCAAGCAGTAAATCCACAGTCCCTGTAAATACATGAGACAGGAATTTAATAACTGACCTATTGTTTATATGTAAAGTGTTGTTAAAGAGCCACAGTGGAATAGTTGTACATGGTGTGATGTAATTAAAGTGGTGGTTCACTTATTTCCCACAGTTTGTAAATGCGTTTTGTTCACACCTATGTTTGAAATAAAGTCTATCCATCCATCCTTCATTCCTTCCACCCTCCCTTCCATCCATCCATCCTACAATTCATCCTGTCTTCCCTCCTTCATTTCATTCATCCATCCATCATCCATCCATCCATCCACCCAGCCACCCACCCACTCATCCATCCATCATCCATCTATCCATCATCCACCCTTCCTTCCTCCCCATCCAGCCATCCACCCATCATCCAATCTTCCTTCCTCCCCATCCATCCATCCATCCATCCACCCTTCCTTCCTCCCCATCCATCCATCCATCCATCCACCCAACCTTCCTCCCCATCCATCATTCACCCATCCATCCATCCATCCATCCACCCATCATCCAACCTTCCTTCCTACCCATCCTTCCATCCACCCTTCCTTCCTCCCCATCCATCCACCCATCCCTCCTTCCTTCCCTCCTTCCATTCATCCACCCTTCACATATTTGTACTATGAGACGTCCACTTCCACAGAAAGTACACTTTAAAACCAACACAACATTGCGACACTGCCCTGGTGCGGTTGGTAATCGTTGTACTGTTCATTTTTCTGGTTTGAGACAACAGTCATAACAACAGCCTACAAATCTGTAAATGTGCAAGTCATCCACACACCCTTGTTGAAACAGTCCATCTACTCCACTTTCTGAATACGAGTTGTGGTTTTCTGGTTTTCCACAGGGCGTTCAGTCTGAACTGGCCACTTAATTCCCTCAGACTTCTTTGTTTGTTGTCAGTTTTATTTTTGCCAAAGGGCTGCTTTTCTTATACAACAAATGGACCCATGGTAACCCTCCCATAGGTCATTTGTTTGAGAGCATTACTCATCAATGGGTGGGGATGGGAAAAGGCGGCCTGTTGCAGCAGAGGGTCATTCACCCTGAGATTAAATTATTCATAAATGTAGTCGACTCCGTGTCCCCTTTACTCATGTGTGTCATAAGGTGTTTTATACTTGTTTACTTTTTTTTTTTTTTTTTCCAGGTACATATCGGTTACCTGAGCCTCGGACTAATAATCTGCATCCCGGGTACATGTGAGCGGGAATCGAATATCAGCAGGACATTTGAAAACAACAACATCAAAAACAGTGCGGCTGATAAACACCAATGCCTGATCCTAACAAAGCAGCATGTGTGTTTGGCAGAGTCTGGCTCAGAGTTTCAGGTGGAGGCAGTCCGTCTCCGTCTTCCAACCGCAGGATTTGTCTCATCTCTGTCGCGGTTTGAGATTCGTCCTCTGATAAAAGATTCAACAAAACCATCATTGTCTGGGTTTTGGTTTTGAGGATGTCAGTTTAGGCCTCTGGGGCATGTTTTACTACACTTATTCCTCTTAATTGTATTCTCTGTCTTTCTGAGCCATTGTTTTAACATTTGCATATTTCAGGATATTTTTTTGCTAAGAACAATATTTCACCACGTCTGTTACTTGTGGTCACAAAAAGCTTCACAGTGGATGTGCTGTTGGGAGCTTTTTTTCATCTCCACAAAGTGAAAATGCAGACATAACAGAAATGTTGAAGGAAAAAAAAAGTCACCATTGATGCTCCCTACTGAGAACAAAGCTGAGGAAATGGCAACCAAAACCCTCTTTTTACAAATTTATAGCGCAGATCCGTTTTTCATCTTTTTAAGCATCCAAAAGTTTTTTTTTTGTCACAGCCTTGTTGTGGTTTAAACTGTCGAGTACTTCAAATTATCAATTTAAGCTGTAACGCTCAGCCCATAACGTCGCTTTCTCCTTTTAGCCTAAAATTTATTATCCAGATTTCTGGTTCTGAAGGTTTAATGTGTGTAAAACGTGTTCTCAGTTCAAAAATACTTGAGACCAAAAATCACTATTTATGATTTCCAAAATTCCATAAAAATGTAGTTTGGAGCCTGATTATTAGCAAAATGTTAGTATTTTTTAAACATTTAATACTTTTGTGGTTGATATTTGCTATTGATATACTCTTGTGTTGGGTGTACAGGTTTTGTTACCACGGTAACGCTTCAAGTTTGACCAAAATCATTATCAGTTTTTAATGATTGATTATTAAATCCCTACTGGAAATGGTCTGGGTTCTTTTTTTGTTTTTAGTCTAGACTTGTGAATGACCCAGAGACCCCCGTGTAAGAATCACACAGTGCAACTCTGAGGGGATTAACGGCTAAACTCTTGATTTTTTATTTTTTCTGTGTATAATGCATGTGCTGTGGTAATGACTGGAAGTCTGCGTCAGATATGGGACAAAATCCTGCTGATACTCTCCATGTCCCTTTCCTATTGATCCCATTAGTGTTATGGAGTTAGCGCTCTGTGGCTGGCTAGATGTGTGTGTTCTGAACTACACATTTATTGACTTAGCGAGTTCAGGGAGGAGCTCGTGTCAATAAGCTGGCCTGCCCCATGCTGGCTGCACCATATGGAGAGGTCTGGTTGTAATTCGTGGGACAGACCGGGGCATAGTGCCAGGGAATTAGAGAGGCGGGCGGCAGGAGACATTTTAATTTGTGCTGCCATGTGCAAAGGCATGCACCTCCAGCTTGGGTCCGTTCCTGTGATTAGGCCAGCCGGCATATTCTTAGAAGAGAGGAGGAGCAGGAAAACATGAGCAAACGTAACAAGACTTAAGAAATAGCCCTCATTGAATTACATGGACTGTCTTAATATAATGATGAGCCATGAGGCAACATCTTGACTTTAACTTTTAGAAAAAAGTATAGATGCTATTTTTTCAGTTGGAGTATACCTTTTTATTAAATTTACAGATTCTGTATGTTATGGTCATGAGGGTTTGTGTTGTGATTGTGGTGTTTTACACTGAGAGCTGGACAGTTGTTGGTGTTAGCTAACTGTATTTCCAAGCTAAGGACTTCACTAGTTTCTACAAACAGTTGGACTTGGATCAGATTTATCTTTACGTTCATCCCTGAGTTCTATAATAAGTCTGATCTAGGGCATTAGTGACATCAGATTTTTTTCAGATCAACTTATTTGTCAGTAAAAGTCAAAGTCGAGTCAGCTCGTCGTGTGATGACGTCATCACACTGACAGCGGAGGAACACCACAGACACACAGACGTTCGACAATGAACAACTCGTACTAACACTGACTGGAACATGAAGAATGTCCAGTAAAGAGCAGAATAAAAAAAACTGTACAGACAACAAGCATCACCAGTCCTCAGACATTTTAACCAAAACAAACACCTGGGACTTTGTTTTAAAATTAACTGAACAACATGAAGCGGAAAAAGGTTAAAGGTCGACAGCAAAGACACACAATTAGAGAAAAGAGCACATTGTGTTCATGAACAAACTGAACAGAATAATCCAAACACACTGTACTGATCGTGTTTACATGGTTCACAGAACATTACTTGGACCAGAGGTTTTCTAGATCACACTCAGTTTAGTTTAACTTAGAGTCGTCTTCTTCCTTCTTCCTCTAATTTTGTGGAATTATTTGACCCGCCCCTAACACTACCTTGCGCTCCATGTTTTCAGGTATAAAGATGACAGTATGGACGTGTGCTAACGGTTTGTTTGCAGCGGCAAGAACAGAGAGAATAACACGTTGTGTCGACTCCTCCAAAGTAACGTCGACTCATGCCACAAACATAAACACGTCATCAAACTGACTTTTCAGTTAATGCCCTAATCTGATCTGCTCCTCTACAGCAGCAACAACAGGGACAATAGAGTATACAGTGTGTCTGTTGTCTCAGTCTGTTATTGTAATAGGTCAGTGTGTTTTCTGTACATCAAAGCAGTTTTTCCAATGTGTGGTTCTGACAATAAAAAGTACTTCAATGTTAATAATTACTATAATACCAATTTCAATGCTGTGTTTGTTTTCATGATTATAATCTGCTTTAAGACACAATATTTAGACATAATATAAAGTCCTACTCTTAGCACTTGTAACTATTCTCACAGGTAAATATTAGTAACCACATCAGTTATCTTGACAGTATCACTTAACCACGAACATCAACGGACTAAAAATTATATGTTCTTGCATTTCTCAGAAGTTGGGTAGGGATTTTTTTCCTCATTATTTTGTATCATTATTTTATATCTTTACACTATCTGCTGGGAAATAAAACCAAAATGTCCTAAATATTCTATCTATTTAGTCCTCTAAATATTGCCCAGATTTCTAAGAGAGACAAAAAAAAAAAAAAAAAAAAATGCAATATGCCTTTAGGGTTAGTAAATAATCTGATATTAGTGAATGTCCTTCTGCCACTGTGAAGCCACTTTTACACAGAGGTCCTGGAAAAAAGGTGAGATGGTGATCCCACCTTTCTACCAAGCCAAAGAGATGAGACAGGCTGGACTTTTACACAGCGGACCTACGTTCTGGAATCGAAAGGGTGGTGACGCATCGCAGTGCTCCTGGGTGACATATAACTTGCACATCAGAAATACCCCGAGCATAGCAGTGTTGCTAACCTCTCCAGAGTCCGCCTACCTTTCACCGTTTCACAAATGTTAGCATGGAAAGAGTCCTCTGCCCAAAGTGATAACAGCTCGTGGATTTCTGCATCTCCTCATTTTTTGTGACATTTTTCTGGTCATGTTGATTTATTTGTTTACGGAATATGGCCCGCACTCATATCCCCTCGGCGCTGGGGTAGCAAAATATACCATCAAAACAACACCTTAGTTATGGAACAAGAGATGTTCCTTTTACATAGTGTTACAGAGTCACGTTTCCACCTATGGCTCCGTTACAACCTCCAGAGGTGTTACAAAACCACGATAAAGGTGGGACCACATGATCCCACCATTTCATCTACGCAGAAATATTCCCATAACAGAAATGCTGTGGAAAATACGCTGAAGACACTAGTTAACATTAGCTAGCTTAGCATACAACATCAATGGAAAACGAGACTGAAACCAGTCTTATTGGTTTGGTTTATGTTAACCATCTAACTTAAAGTTAGCATGAATAAAGTTCGACCATCATTATTTGGTAAAAAAGAAAAAAAAGTGTGCTAAAGGAGCTAGAAGGTAGCCATCTGCTACATCATAACTGTTACCACAGGAGTTATGTCTTGTGGTTTAGCTCTTGCTTTAGGTATGTTTCTATAAATGTGTTTAATATACATTTTGAAACAGCAAAAAAGAGGTAATGAAAGTCCTTTTTTTTTTTTTTTTACTAATGTAATGTTTAACACACATGAATGATCAGCTGATTCATCAGATGTTTGCTGCATCCTCCCAAATATTTGGATAAAACACATCTGGTACAGCGGGTACTGTGGACTGATCAGACCAGGTTATTCCTGTTTTATCTAAAAAAAAAAAACAAAAACAAACAGATGGAAAACAACTATAGAATGCTCTTCTTCTACTCTGTTTATTGGAGCCATGTTTAATGTAGCCTATAGCCCCACCTGCTGGTGAACCCACACAGCCTACTGTATTCACTCCAAAACAGTTTATGAAAGCCCACATAAATGACATTTTTTGGAAGCACTGCTGTTCAGAACCCGAGTGACACGCCAAGTAAAAAAGGCTTGACAGACAGCAACAGTAACTAAGGGGGGCGGGACTTAGCCATGGGTCAGTTATAGAGCTG
>JAPSES010000144.1:9714449-9734729 GCA_029822895.1 Maxillicosta whitleyi
TATAGACTAAGGTTGAGGGAGGAGGTCCATAAGAGACGATGGGAAAAATGGATATTTTGTCTAGATTAATGGTTTTGCTGTGTATATATGTTTCTTTTCCCTTTTCTTACTGCTTTTGTTGGGCACCCCTTTCTTTTCTTCTTTTTTTTTTTTTGACTACATAAGCTTGTAATATTTTATTTTCTTCTTTCCCCTACGTGTTTACAGGCCAACATCTTATGTGTTTTGTGTTTGTTTACCTCTTGTTCTAAAAATTAAAAAAAAAAAAAAAGTTATATATAAAAAAAAAAATCTTTCATGAGGTGCTGTTTTTGCTGAACATTCACATTTTTACTGAGTCTTCCGCTGCAAAAATACTCTTTTTTTTTGTTTTCATCACATTTCTTTGCTGTTTTGTTTCGTGCATTTTGTTTCCTCTGAACAATGAAGACATTTTGTAATACCAGGTGATTTCATGTATACGTAGAACCACAAGAATGTCATTAATTTGTGTTTTCTGATGGTATTTTTTGTCTTCATGCATCTTTTATGTCAGTTTTTTTGTCAGTAGTCTATTCAACATTACATGGACAAAAGTTTTGGGACACATTGAATTCAGGCGTTTCATTGCCAACAGGAGGATGGCTAAGGACAGCTAAGGACATGAACATTTTATCATGATTATCTATAAATCAGCAGCAATGGGAATTCCTGTATGCTATTGATGAGATGTGACCTGACCTCAGCATTTCACCACATCTATAAACTCTATTTTAACAAGGAAACTGAATTCACATATCAAACTATTGTTGAATTTCTGACCCAATAGTTGCAACTCCATGACCCAGCTCCTCTTAAACACAGTATAAGGGGGTGGGGTGCATCACAAACCAGGATAAAGGGGGTAGTAGGGCCTAAAAAAAAAAAAAAATTTTTTAAAAATGAAAAACTGAATATTAAACTAAATGTTCAATCCCTTCCTTAAAAGAACACAAGGCAGTCATTGGTTTTAACCAAGTAACACCACGCACCCTCACATATTTTACAGCAAGTATTTGCCTTTTCCGTATCTGATGCCATGTTGTGTTGTGACTGTGGTTCATATGGGGGGGGTTCGAACTCATACAACTACAGGAACCCAGAAGGACAGGTTGTTGGCGATTTCAAAATACCTATATTTTTTGTGATGACACAGATTTTCTAAAAATAAAACTTGATGTGATCTACAAATTAGATTTTTCAATTAAATCGATTCCCCCCCCCAGCCTTGGGAGGTAGTGAGGTAGACTGAAGTTTAACCCTAAATTTTCTGCATCGTGAAGGTGGTTTAGTTTCAAAAAAGTGTAGATCCAATCACTACGGTAACCTATCCTACACATGTATGTATAAAATACCATCTTCCACTAACGACCAATCAGCATCTTCACATAGATAGAACAAAACAAAAGAAAAATAAAAAAAATAGTGGATAGAGGATCTCAACAGTCATACAGACGTAGGGCTCAACAATACTGATCTGACTTCATCTGGAGAGCCTTAAAAAATGTATTAAACACATTTTTTTTTTTTACATAATAAATAAAGTATAATCTCTACTCTCTGACCGTAAAATGAGAACATTAAGGTTGAACTCTTTCTAAACCCTTTGGCTTTTCTTTGTATATGGATATAATCAGGGTTTTTCCTTGGCCTTAGACCCTATTTAAGTTCCAACGTCCCCCCCCCTGGTTTGTTGAACATGTAAGTGCATCATTGTAGAATCTGGAGTTTTTTTCCACAGGAACATTTAGCAGCAATTTATCATTTTGAACCTTTTGGTAAAAAAAAAATATGGTGTACAAACATTTGTGAAAGCGTTCCAACAGCTTAAAATAAAAACTGCACTGTAGACCGACTCCAGGCATTAGACCTGAGGAAGGTTATTGTTGCGATGCTCTCCACATTCATTTGGTTTAAGTGGAGTTCAACGTACGAGGGGGGGGCTTCCAGAAGTTGGAGGAAAAAGAACAGAGTTTTAAAATGGCACAGATGGACTCAAAGGCTGGTATCAACGCTTGCAGAAGTGTACTGACCTAGATGGAGCAGGTTGAAAAACAAACATCAGAAATTTCTATTGGTATCACAAATCTAATTTAGTGCATTTTAACGCTCCTTTTAATGCCACGTTAAACACATTTAATGCTCATGTCCAACTGCAGATACAGTTTTATATACAGGTCGTCCTCAGGTTATGAATGAGTTCCGTTCCTACGATGTCCACGTAACCTGAATTTCTGTGTAAGTCGGAATTAACCCTTTAGTAGCCTTAAATACCACCTAAATAACTATCCAAATACATGTATTATACTTCATATTAATAAAATAAAGTAAAAAATAAGTTACTGTACTTACTGTATATACAGTATACAGTACGTACAGTAATGGTGGACGAGACTCCGGCATCGTAAAGTCAAAATAACTTAATTCGGGTACGTAACCCGAGGACTACCCGTATATCGTTTTATGACAGTTTACCATCGACAGGTTTCACCAGGTTCTGAATAGTTCCTCCTACAACCACTTCTGCTGAAGCTTCCATTCTCCCATTTTTCTGACATTTGCTAATATTCCCATCAGTCTTTCGCCACAGCATGAGCACGCTCATAGCACGTTGCACTCCAATCATCCGGTGTTGTGATTTTGTATGTCAGCTATAAACAAATGCACCTGTCAATCATCACACTATACTTCCGATCAAAATTATTAAATGTTTATAAAAATCTAAATAAACCATAAATAACAATGCTTTTTTCCCCCCATCAAGTGTATTTAATTTTTAATGCCTTTGGATGTCGAATTTAAGGCTTTCTACTGCCATTTAAGGCCTTAATTTTCACAACATCTATTTAATGATTTAATGCATTTTAATGACCCGCAGAAACCCTATTAAACCATTTTATTTTCCAACTGTCCTTTTTTCCATTAACTTCTTCAAGCCCCCTCAGTGTGTGTGCTGCATGTAAACCTTATATTTGCAGGGAAAACCCTTGTATATTATATAATCCTGAAACCGGTTAAAGCACTAAACCCTTGGACTCGTTGACCTTAAAAGATTTAAGAGTAAGCCTTCTTAACAGTTTGAGTCTGTTTTCATTTGTGCTTTATGTGTTTTTTTTTTGGGGGGGGGGTGTTTTTTTGCAATCAGAGCTAATTGTTCCGTTCTGATGTGATAACATTAAGAATACGACCTTACACTTTGACACAGTGGGTAGTTTGTTACCAGCTCTCTAAATGCTTTTAGCCTGAATTGCATTTTCATATTCCTAACATGTTTAGAAAACTTGTGTTTCTTGTGAGAAATATGTGCCCCACAATTATCACTGGAAGACTTTAGGTTTGTTGAGCCAGGGAAAAAGTTACAGAAATATTAGAAATGTAGTAACGGCAGAACATTTGTGTTGCTGCAAATGCTGTTTGCACAGGAGAAGATACAGTCATAAATATTAAAATGAAATGATTTGACATTAAAATGAAAAAAAAAAAAACAGACTAAAGTAATTAGTCATGGGTGGAGGACAGGAGGAAGGGAAGGTCTCATAAGTAACATTAACAAGTCAAGCCATACAGTAATGGAAAAAATTATTAGACCACCTCTTGTTTTCTTCAGTTTTTTTGTTCATTTTAAAGCCTGGTACAACTACAGGTACATTTATTTGGACAAATAAAAATGATAACAACAAAAATAGCTCATAATAGTTGAATTTCAGAGCTGATATCTATCCATTTTCCATGTTCAGTTCTTACATCAATATCTATGTCATTGTACGTATAAAAAACAGTGCTTTTATGTTTCCTTTCCTGTTAGTTTTAGTCACATGATACACACCGGAGTTAGTACTTCATTGCATAGATTGTTTTTGATGACTTTTGATGGTCTAATCATTTTTTCTGTGACTGTAATGTGTGTAAGAAGTGACAGGCATCCAATCAGACGCTCCAGTGGATGATGATGTCACACACACACACACACACACACACACACACACACACACACACACACACGATCATCCAACAGTTTCAGTCTTTAATTGGGATCAGTTGATCAATGGATTTAATAATCTAATCATCATAATTACTGTGAAACTTAGAAAAACCTAAATTTGATTAAGTATATGATATTCATGTGTTCTTCAAATTTACAACTGTTTCTCAGATCAGACAAGGAATATGTGGCCTGTGTGAACAACGCTAGTTTTCTTCTCCTCAATAATACTCTAAACTCTTGAACAAGTCTCTTATCGGGAGATGGTTGATCCAGGTGTTTTTTTTTCTAACAGGAGTCTGAGATATAAAACGTCATGATGTTGATGTTTAGAAAAATTATACGGACGAAACATGGCTACAGCTTCTAAGATATCCTGTTCATGCAGATTTGATATACAAAACATCAATTTAATGAGAGATAATTGTTCCTCAGTGTGATGTTAAGAAAGTAGAAAGAGTGGTGGAAAATTATTTAGCCAGAGCATGAAAAATACTAAAGAGGTAAAACATTAAAAATCATCGTCTGCATACACAAACAAATACAAAACTAGATAAATGTTGAGGGAAATGAAGTAAATACCATGTCTGAGGCATTTTGGAAGCAAAGACAACAATTTAAACAAAACTAACAAATGCGATTGTATTTATCACAACATAAAACTATAATTAAGAGAATTATCTTTATTGTTTTACAACCCAGACGCCCGAAACACCTGGATTCAACGTTTCCCAATACTTTAGTCCGTATCATGGATATTAGAGAAAAATCCAACAATCAGTGTGCACTAACAAAATAACACCAAAATTGTGGGCATGAACAAAAATTAGAGGAAATTGTCCTGCATGAGTGTAACTCACCATGGCTGCTTTCACAGAAGAGCTGTCCATGCTGGGCAGGAGGGACAGAGGGCCCTAAGACAGAAAAACCAACACGTCACACAAGGTCACACGGTGACAACGCAACACTGCCCGGGCTGTTTCAACAATGCAATGTCAAGTCCGACCACGTAACAAATGTCAGGTGGCTCGTGTCATTAATTCACTTAGCTCTGTATGCAATGCCAAGGAGTTTCCTCCTGGTTCTCCCTTCACTGACCTTACTGGGACTAAAAATGGAAGGTGTGACAAAATAAATGATGGAACCTTTGGCTATTTCTATGTTACTTAAGGATCCACCCTTTTTATTGTTTTATTTTTCTTCATTAGTTGAAGAAAAAACTTATGATCATGATTAATTCACTACAATTCTATATAATACCAGAAAAAATACATTGGTAAGAGAGAGTAACAATCACAAAAAGCTTTCAATATTCAGCATTTAGTCCAGATCAATACTGAGATGAGGTCTATAAAATAAATTAGGAACAGAAACAACTCAGAAATCACTTAACTTATGATTTTTTTTATGCTATGAGGGTATGTATCACTAGTATTATTGGGAACTTATATATATAATTGAGGGACTTTTGAAATCCATATGTATCTTTTATACATCTTTATTAAACAAAAAACAAAACAAAACAAAACAAAAAAAACATGTTTTTTTCTGTTCATTATGATCATGTCTTTAAGAATTGCATAATCACTTGATTATGGAAACAATCACTTACTAATAAATAATTAATAAATGACTACTTGTGCTAAAATGTCACTCAATTTAATAACAACCACCTTCTAATTAGCTAAACAACAATAAAATGAGATTATTCCAAAAAAAAGTTTTGATTGTGTTCTTTTAAGTTGATATAATCATGACAAAATTTTTTTTTTTTTGCAATATATCAAATTTTATGTGGAAAATAAATAAAAAATAAATCATATCTGTGTCTGAGAAATCCTTTTCAACTAAGTAATCTATTACAAAAACACCTCAAGGAAGTGTGCCAATTCCAAATCACATGACCTGCTCCACATTATGGCATTTCCTCCTGAATAAAACTCCTCTTTCTTAATTATTTAATATAAAGTAGTGTAAGTCAGTAAAGTTTATTTATATAGCACCATTCACAGACAAGGGAGGTCACAAAGTGCTTTACAAAGGATCAATAAAGTACAGACAACTACAAGTACAATAAAATACAAATAAAATAAAGTCATAAAAGGAACACATTAAAATAACATGATGGTCATAAAACAACCCCAGTCTACTGCAGATAAAAATGCTTGGAGGAAAAGGTGGGTTTTCAGATTACTTTTAAAAGCATCAACAGAGTCCAAAGTGCGTCGTGCCAGCTGAAGCTTATTCCAGAGCTTTGAGGCAACGTACTGGAAAGAGCGGTCTCCTCGAGTCCTAAACCGGGTACGAGGGACCATCAGAAAAGTTCAGATCCGCTGATCTAAGCCTCCGTGGGGGACAACGCAGGTCTGTGAAGTAGGGGGGAGTCTGACCATGCAGAGCTCTGAAGGTTAGCACCAGAATTTTAAAAGTTATCGGAGGGTGAGTGGGAGCCAATGAAGGGCCTTCAGAACAGGACTAATGTGAGTGAGTGTCTATTTATCGCACTATTATGTCAACAGTGTTACTACATTGTCTTTACAAATAACTTTCAATTTCAATTTGGCTCCGTTACATATATATTTAGAAGAATCTTTCTGTAAAAATGCCATGTGGTGTCATGGTTATGTTGATTTTAGGCCTGAAAACAGCACATTACCCTGTAAAGGGAACTCAAAAAGTCCCTCAATTCTATATTGACCCATTCAGCATAGTGTCACAGCCTCTGTCATCCTACTTGCGGGGGGGTAAACCTGTTGATGAGGGTCACTATACACTTGTATTTACCTTTATCTTAAAAACTTTATTATTGTTATTATACTTATCATATTATTGCTCTGCTGATATTGTAGATTGATTGTAATAACTCATTAATTTCGTGTGGACACTATGATGAAGAGTTATTACAAATGAGCATTCTAAATAACAAATAAGGAATAACAGTAATTTATAAGCAAATTGTAATGAAAAGTTTGACTGTGAAACAGCTTAAGTATGAATACTTTTGACCGCAGTGAATTCGCAGTTTAATTTTCAACATGTATTGTACGGGAGAAAATGGCTACATGCCGAACTCGATTCCAACGCCACAAAAACTGCAGAAAACCAGGTACTGTGAACACAACAGTAAGTACCTTTAAGGCAATTAGCTGACACTGATTATCCACAATGGCTACATTTCGTCAAGCTTAAATGCCTAAATTGCCAACATTAAAAGCAGCGAATAGTAGGTAGTACAAGGGTCAAAGCACCGATGCAGTACTTAGAGTGATTTTATAGGGACGTGGGCGCATTAACAAACATACTATGACCCTACAAACTCATCTGATGGCTGCCTGTTCGTAAAACAGCTGAGTTTTAGTGGCTGTTCTCTCTGGTTTGTTCATTGTGTGCGTGCATGACAGAGAAACGTAGTCATAACATGTTAATCTGACACTGAGGGTAAAACCTTCAAACAAACCAGTCTAAAATAAATCTCATGTTGACATTTCCCTGTGATGCCAGTGGTTAAGACAGCCAAACTTAATCGTCTCAAATTGGAATCCCCGACACAGGCCACCCAAAGAGAGAGGAGTTTGCTTAAAGAAATGACAGTTTTTGATTGAGCTCTGCGTTGAGCTACAGCAGCGGCAGGGTGTGGTGTGTCCTGACATGACCTGAGGTTTCAAGACTTGCATGCTAAACCACAACTATTGGTCTCAGTCAGCCCAGCGGCGAAGTGTGCTACAACAGGACAGGCAGGCTCTGAGGCATTAGGTCGCTCGTCTGAACACGACATCTCTGGAGAAGCCAATATATTTTAATACGACATAATATAATCTGCCTGCGTCTGCTCTTTTCTCATTTGAAAATCTGATAGAAACGCTATTATGGCTTAATAAAGACATTGTTCCTGTGGTAACCATGGTGATGGCTTTTGTAAAAACCACAGAGGTAGTACAATGATACTGTTAATGTCTGTATGATAGCAAAAGGCTAAAGAATAAGGGGATAAAAAGGGGGCCATTAGGAATTCGAACAAGAGACGTGTGAGGAAAGTGCACATGATATTGTGGTTAATTGTGAGACCTGCTCGGTGCCGTGCTGCTGCACGCAGCTATAGATGTAGCTCAGTCCGGCTCTGGTCAGCACGTAGGACGCCTGCTCGTTGATCAGCGTGTCAAGATGAGCCTCGATCTAGAAAGTGCAGAAAAGAATGGCTGAAAATCCAGTCAAAGCCAGTATTCTGATCCAATTGTATTCGTGGTTAATGGAGAATCACTGTGACACTTCCACTGGAGCTCTTGTGGTGCTCAATTACAAAAGATGAGCTAAAAATAGAGGGATAGATGGCGCATATGAGGATGAGCAACAATACGTGACGCACAGCTTTCTATGAAACAGAAAATTTAATCTTTGAATAAAAGACGTTAACTTTTCCAGGGCTGGGCAGCTATATGCACAATGAGATAGCACTAAGTTTAGCTTTCCTCTTCCATGACAGATATTTTAAGAACTCATTCATTATTTGAACCTGCTTGATCCTCATTAGGGTTGCAGGGGTCATTGGAGCCTATCCTATTAAGAACTCAATTTGCCAGTTTCTTTATGTATATATATATATATATATATATATATACACACACACACACACACACACACACACACATATACATAAATAGGATTATTGTTGGATTTGCAAATACTGATCAACTCAAAATATATTAAAATATCTACAAGATAAAAAACACTGATGATATTTACCACCAATTAGTTACAAGAATGACTTAAATCCTTTAGGTTGATCAAAGAAATACGACAGTGTAGATGTACTCTATTACAAATAAAAGTCCATAATGCAAAAGGTTACTTGAGTTAAAGGAAAGAATTATCATCAACAAAACATACATTAAAATATCACAAATGTACTAATCCGTATTATATACTTACAGAACATTATATTCTTGTTTTTTATCCCCTTTAAAATATACATGGTTATTTTAGAATTGTGGTTTGCCAGTATGAAGCCAAGAGTAGATGTGAATACTACAGCTTAGTTCAGTAGTAGAGTACTATATTTTATTTTTTACACATAAGTAACAAGTAACTATAAGTGGGAAATAGATGTAATACAGTATAAAAAATGCAATATTATTGGCTGAAAATACAATGAAAAATAAGTTTGTTGGAGCGTAAAATGAAAATATTAGATGAAGTACAAGTATATTAAAATTGCACATAAGTAAAGTACGTAGTTACATTCTACTGGTGAGTATTTATCATACACAAACAAGAGGGAACGTTCCAAACCTGGAACTCGAGCATCTCAAGCCTCTTGTCAGTGAACTCAAACAGAGCCAGGGTGGTCTTCATGACGTACAGTGAGTTGACCATGTAGGTGGCCATGTCAGCAGTGCCCAGGTTACTGGCTGACACGGTGCACAGCTGTAGGAGCGGATCCAAGATACAAGAGAGCACCTGGGAGAGCAGAGGAAGGAGGTCATTATAACAGACTGTACAAGCAGCATTAGACCCAAACATCTGCTGACAGCTGAAATCAGCAACTGATCTAAACTGTTCACTAACACATGTAAATAATTAAGGTAAAATACAGCTTTTCATCTTTTCATGGTCATCAGATATGACCCATTTGGACATTCAGAGGCTCCGTAGTTACCGTGGAAACACCGTCATCTTCAACAAAACTGATTCACCAGTAAAACCCATGTTGTTTGATAAATGACAGTGGATGGAAATGCTTGTTTTTATGTTCAGTTACTGATATCTTCACTGAAAAAGTCACTTTTTCTTCAGTTTTCTCTGTTTTGATATAATAAAATGACTAAATATTTGTTTTTGTTCAAAAGGTCATACTAGGAGATAGTATTGGCATTACTATTGTACTTGTATGTGTTTAATTGTCTGCTGGAATAATTGTGCAACTGTTTTAAAATGTAATGATGTAAAGTAAAATGACCCCAGGAAGAGTAGCCTACGCAGACTACCGCTGAGGCTAATGGGGATCATAATAAACATAAACATAAACCTTTGAATTTACCTTTACAAAAACCTCTGTCTTTTCATGAGCATCTAAATTCAGTATAGGAAATTAAATAGAGGGGAAAACATAATTTACAGTGGAAAATACCAAATAAAGAGGATAATGTTATAATGAATTATGATAAATCACTTAAAGCAGCCTATGATTTTCATCACAAACTTTTTTTTTTGTTTAAATTTGTAAAACCCGTCCAATAGCCTACTTAATCCATTAGTCTTACGGTGCTTATGTATCTGAATCACTTTCCTCATGGTGAACGTCTTCAAACATAATTCCGTCTTAAACACAGTCCACTTGTTTAGATAATAACCCGAAATGTTACTTGGGCCTTTTCGGAAATGTTGTTGCAAAATGCATTGTGGGAATGCCGACCAAGCAAAAGCGGTTCCTCACAGATTTGGCAAAAAAGTGAGCTAGGTCATTACAACATAAAAATATACAGTCCACCAGGGTTGTTTTAAAGAATGAGTATAGTCAGTGGATGGCAGTAAATGTGACATTTGGGTTCAGCACTCACAAAGAGACAGCAAAATTGCTGCTGCGTGGAATTCTCATTCCCATGATGCACTTCTGAAAAGGCCCGTGTGACGTTTTGGTTTGTTATGTACAGAAGTGGACTGTGTTTATGTAGGAGTTGTCTTTGAAGATGTTTATAGTGAGGGAAGTAATTCAGGTGCACAAGTACGAAAAGACTAATGCATTTGTGATAATTACGTTATTACCGGGGTTTTACAAATTTGAAAAAAGAATTTTAATGAAAATCATTAAGAAAATAAGAAAAATATTAATTTAGGAACCACCACAAAAGTAACATTGGGTCTTTATGAGTGAAGTAATTTACCATTGTCTCCTCTGTCCCTAAATTTATGTGAAATAAATAAGCGCTTACCTGAGCAAAGTCAGCCTGACGTGCATCTAGAGGAACTACTGAGGAATCGTGGGAGGCCAGCACCTCCCTGAGGAGGGACAGAGTCTGAGTGAGGGAGGCTGTGGGTCCCAGGTCGGCAGGTGGCAGCTCCACCTGCGCAGGGAAAATGAAAGGTAGAGCAGATGAAGCAAATAGTGACTGGGTAGCTCAGTGGTTAAGGCCACTGACTTTGGTACGGAAGATGTTCAAGACCCAGGTGATCCCTTGAGAAAGCTGTACATCCTAATGTGGCCACAAATCGGCACAAGCCTCATTGTGCCGATTCCAAGCCCGGTTGTGACAGGAAGGGCATTCGACGTAAAAACCTCTCCCAAATCAAAATGTGAAGGTGATTCACTGCGGCGACCCCGGAAGGGACAAAGCCGAAAGAAATCATTATCATCATCAGAGCAGATGAAGCAAATAAGCAATACCAGAGGTTCGCTGTCAGAGGAATTCAACCATTATCCAAGCACTAACAAATGCCCCTAATGAGCATGATCGTCTGCATTTACTGCTCCCTCCTGCTATGCTGAGCAACTTGCCAACTGAGCTTTTATTAATGAAGACGGTTTTGATTTCATTGGCCTCAGGACACAACACAGAACAGCCCCAAGCCACCTTTATCCACCTAATAGAGCAAATTATGAGAAGCCCGTGTTCCTGACATTAGCTGTAAAACCAGCAGTAAAACCCTGAGGACCTCCAATTTGATTAACATCGAGCTACAGGGATAATTCTTGTAACTGCTATTGATCAGGACACAGGCAGCATGGTGTGTGGAAGAGGTGCTGCTCGTGCTACGGTATATTTGGATGTCAATTTAAGTAAACACTTACAAGCAATTTTTAAGCTGCGGCAAGAAGGCCAAAGTGTTTACAAGCATGAGTGCTTCAGAAATAGCCTTGTTGTCTGAAGGTTTAAACATAGGACTGAAATACACAACGTGTGTCCGCAAGGTGCAAGACTGGACTTTTGTACTGTCATTTTTACCAAGAAAAACAGAAAACCATTCTGCACTTAAAAAAAAAAAAAGAAAAAAAAAGGACATTTTTCTAAATATTACTTCGGCATGATTCTACTTGAATGTTTAGATTTTCTTACGTAGAACCTTTTACTTATATAGTGACTGAGGAATTCTGTATTTTTATTAACTTAGCTTTGATCAGAAAGAGCATTTTATTCATTACAACAGAAAAACAAATAAGCACAAGAGAAAATAATACAGCGGATTTCCTCTCCTATACTTAATCTTCATTATACTCTACCTTGTCCATGAGTCTGCTTGCATGAAGGCTTAGGCTGTTAAAGAACATCTTTTTGCTGAGGATGTGCATTTCTTCAATTGTAATGAGCAGTGAGGCCACACTGGTTCCAATGATAGAACTGGAAAAAAAGGCTTAGGTCAACTTGGGCTACATTTACTGATTAATGACATTATCAGTCATGATTTGCTGTAATTTAATCAATATAAAACAGAGCAAATGCATGGTCTATTACCAACCAACAAGGACAAAATGTAGTAAATTTAAGTAACACAAATAAAAAAAAAATAAAATAAAGTAAATGGCCAAAATGTTTTTAAATATTTATACACAAACAGTTCCTGTACCTGATGGTGTGATGGTAGAACTTTAACAGGTTAGACAGTTTGTAAAGCAGGACGGCACCGGGCTCAGCCACGATGACCTGCTCTATCCGAACCTGAAGGACAGAAAAAATAAAAGCAGACAGATTACATGACCAGAAAGTGATAGAAGACAGATAATTTAATGTCTGAATGCTTACTTTTAGAGGTCTGCAAACCCCCTCAGTTATGTGTCCAACCACCTCCTGCATGTTCTCTTCAACACCTAATGTCAGAAGAGGAGAACAAAGCTTTAAGGTACCAGGTCAGGAGGACTGCTTGGGTCTCATCAAACGGTCAAACCTGGACACATTTGGTGTTCAACAGTCTGTCATGTAAGCAGGGAAACTTTTATGAGTGTATTATACATATCTGAGTAGATATTTATAAATACTTTAACATTATATATGACAAAATTTTGGGAGATAACATTTTTAGGTGGAAAATATCAAATTACTGCTTGGGAACACATGGACTTGAAATGTGCATTAATTTTTTAAGCTTTATCCAAACATTCAAAACATGTGATTCTCGACAGAAACTGATATCAAGTACGACAAACCTTTTAGATATTTCCGTTTTGGACTAAAATATTGAAAAGTGCCGATGTTTAATTGACATGAAAATTATTTGAATTATAAACATGTCCTAGTTTCTTTAAACTGGTACATAAACAGATGGTCTGGTCCCAGTATAATTATGGAGGGTCCTAATACTTAGGTTATATTAATATTCAGTTTCATTTCATTGTGTTTTTTGTGTTTATTGTTTGTTATGTTTTGTTTGATTGCTGTTGTTTATTTTGTCTTATTGTTTATTGTATATTCATTTGTGTTGCCTTCATGGATTTATGCATTTATGTACTTTACTCTATTTTTCTGGTATGTCAGTATGGGTGTGTATGTATGTGTATGTGAGGGTAAGTGAGGGTAATTACTCACAAATATATATATATATATATGCATATATTTTGCTGATAGAAAGTTAAAGGATAGACTGTTGTGTGGCAAAGGGGTGGGATTAAATAAATTATTATAAACAAGTTATTTCCTCCAACTCCTTTTTGAATCTGCAAACTAAGAAATATTTTGTTTTCATGTACATGTATAAGAGTTTTCTTTCTGTGATTTCTTCCTATCTGTTTTATTTCTAAGGATTAGGTAAGATTACTTTGTTTTGTTGCATATTTGAAATAAACCAAACTAAGCCAAATCAAGATTATAAATTTTAAAAGAATTATTTTTGTGGTAACAAGTGGACAGGGCCTTTTAAGCAACTCACAAATGTTCAAAACTCATAAATATCGATAATATTCACAAAATAATGCAAATCTACCTTAACATTAACAACCATCTATATAATCAACATATTGAATACATTTTCACATTTTTTAGACATAACTTTTAGTGTCAAATTCGAATTATGGTGTAAAAAGTACAATAGACAATTTAACTTCTGTGGTATCTTAAAAAGGACAACAGTTCCATAAAACAGAGATCTTTAGCTAAAAAAAAAATGAGCCCACTTGATAAAGGATGTGTGCAAATGTACTTTTTCTTGTTGATGGTCACTTTCGCTTGATTGGACCCATATGTTTACAGAAAATGAAAAATACATCAATATACACATTTCCAATAGGATTAAGGACTATGACGGCTGGAATCCAACCTTGCAGAGTGACTTGTTTCAGCAGAGCTTCTAGATGTTCCTTCTCAGAGGCTGTGGCTTGATGCAGCCAGGCCAGCATGTCCCCAACATACCTCGGAAAAAGAAAAAACGACAAAACAGTGTGCATTAAACTCACTGTGGGGCCGACCCGAGGGCTAATCTTACCACAACAGAGCCATCGAAGGTTGGGTCATCATGTTTCATTCCCCTCACACAAACACACACACACACACACACACACACAGAGCTTTTGGAGTTGCATAACAGCAGAAAACAGTGAGGTTAAACCTGAATTATTGTGTGTGTGTGTGTGTGTGTGTGTGTGTGTGTGTGTGTGAGGACACAGGGAGGTGAGAAAGAACCTGATGTTCTCAGAACTGCTGATGCCTTCTGTAAAATGGAGGTGATTTTGTGTTCCACACATGGTTGGTATTCTAAGAAAATCTTCTATCTGGCTCCTGGGCACAGAATGAGCATGGTTCAGGATGTGGTACAAGACACAAAGACGCACTCAGACGCCCCCTGACTGTCTGCTAATGTCTTGAGAATTACAGCCCTCGGGAGTCGGAAATGAAATGGAATTGATGACATCAGTGCATCGTTGGCGACGCTTACAAGTACGTAATAAATAACGTAATGCTGCGCAGAACAGTCATTTAATCTATTTTGTCTACCTACAGTATTACTTATAACACTTAAGAGTCAAACAAATCACGAGAATCAAAATCAGAAGTGTGTTTGGCCGTTTCAGCTCACTCTAACCCTTGTTGTGAAGTGACCTTGACTGGGTAGCAGCTGCTGAAACCTTTACCTATATGAAATCGGACTCCACTTGCAGTACATTTATATTAAAACCTGTTGCTTGCTACCGTTATCAGCTTGTGTATTATAGTGGTAAATCTGACCAAACACTTATGTATTGACATTAGCCAGGAAGTATGTTTACACACTGGAGCCGTTTCAATGTAGTCCTACTCAGGGAGATTTCTGCCCTACATTGATATTAAATCAGGGAAGAGGTGCAGAAAAAGTACTGTTTGATTATTATTTTCTGCATGTCTCATTTACATGAGGCAGACAAATAACTGTATACTTACAAAGTGTTTATACTGATGTTATTTTTCTGAAAATTTTGTAATAATGACCCACTTAAAGTATATAATGACAATAAAGGCTTTGAATTGAATTGAAGTTTCCAAGGTGTTAATGTGTGTTATTTAGCAACTACATTATATTACAGATATTTTGTCCATTCTGGGTTTTTTATATTAACCAAGTAGGTGATGATAAAGCTTTTTATTATATCTTGGCGCATTTGTAAGTTTCTACAAGTAACAGTTTCACCCAAAAACAAAAACAACAACAAAAAAGAAAAACACTAGCCTGCAGTAGCTAAAGATTGGACAACAGCCACTTAATGATAGTACAGTAAAATAGATGAATACAGTGGACTGCTGGATTATAATGTTGAATGTATTGAGTAAAACTTGGAAAAGCCTTTATTTGTTCATGTTGATCTCAGCTATTACAAGAAACCCAGGCTGAAATAGACTTTTATTTGTGGGAATATGATAAACCACTGCATATTCCTACTTTATTTTTTTAATATAGAGATAAAAATTAATTGTGCGTATGATACACCCATTCAATTAAACTCTATTAGTACCTCATAGGGTCATGTGAATGCATCTCTATGGGGCGGGGGGTCCCGCCTGGACCACCGCGAGTGAGCGCGTCGATGAATCCTCGGACCACAGCACATCGGCGCGCGGTCCCAAACTCATCCAGCGTGTACCTGATAAAATAGACACGAGAAAACAGGAAACACACAAAATTTCGTGTGAAAAGACCGCGGTCGGAGTGTTTTCGTGCAGACTTAGCATCGGAGGTCAGTCACAGACATACATCAACACTGAAGGCAGCTTTTCCAAAAGGAAAGAGCTTGAGGTTGTTTTAATTACTAGGCGGTGGCAGGCTCAGTGTCAGACTAAACAGAAGATAGCGCCGAATTAAGATTCCAGGAACGCTGGTGTCTTTTCTCTCAGCCTCAACATCCCCGGCCAGTATGTGACCTTGAACACTTTCTGGGCAGTGAGACAGGTGCATTTCCCAGAATGTGTGATAGACAGAGGGGAAAAGCAGAAAACATATTGAGAATAAAGCACGAACATTTCCTACATGTTTCTGTGTTAAACTCATATAAATCTATAAGGAACCTGTGAGTCATGTGCAGCCAGTTCCACTCTGTATGCAAATTGTTTTCCTATTTACAAGACCATATATTATCAGCATGTTAACCTTTAATAAGTTAAAGGAAAAATGCATTAAAATGTGTTTTATAAAAAAATTTTTTTTTAAAAAAACAATCGCTCGCTCATGGCTTCAACTTGATCCGCCAGCGCTGGAGGACTGGTTGTAAATTGTTAATGAAATTCACAAAATGGACAGATTAACATTTATGCTGAGGCTGCAAGCTGAACTTTACATAATAAGGATAATATGGATTAGTTTCTTTAAATACAATTAATGTGTGGTTTGTCTCATAGCCCTGTGAAATGCTGTATAAAGAGCTGCTCTAAACATTTAATTAATTTGGTAACTTCATTGTTATTTCGTTACTAGTAGGTTGTGACTTATTATCTGTTGCTGGTTGTTAATGTTATGCTGTGTGTGACAAAATGATAAATAACTAATAAAAACTAAGTGCCAAAAAAAAAAAAAAGGGGGGGGGGTTATGCCTCGAAGGAGAAATACTGGACAAAATTGAGACTGCTCATTTACAAAGAGAACACAATGTTTTCAATACAAGAAGTCTCTTTTGGGAATTCCTTCAGTAAACTATGAAGGAGTGTATTTAAATCAACTCATGTTTAATGGAAACTCGATTAGTTTTCCTTATGTAATCTTCTGCAGAACCCCGCAGTGGCAGTTTTCTCACACTGCTGATTGTTGATATTTCTGACAGAGGGTTATTTTGGTTTTGTTTTTTGTTCTTGCGATTGTGCACTTTCTTACACCGGTGGCTGATGGAGGCAATATTTCCTCCTGCTTCAGGCTCTGTTTCTAATCAAGAAGCTTTTTGTGGCTCTCAACAAAAGCAATTTGATGACAAATTCTTGTTGGCTGGAAAATATTACAGTTCACCTGCTCACCCCCACAGAAGACAAGTTTGGTCAATACGGTCATGATTTTCTTCTCTCTAATCTCAATTTGTGTTTAATATTAGTAGAGGAGAACATCAGGAAAAGTGTTGTAAGCAGCAGTGAAAGCTTCTAATGGCTGTTAGACTACGTTTCCATAAATACATCCTGTGATTCATCTAGTCCAGGCATTAAAACATGTACTTCTACAAAGCTCTTAGAAAAGGTGTGAACACTTACTAGCCTTAAAAGTACAGCAAAAAACTGGCATGGGTACAATGGTCAGATAATAAAGTAGGTTTTAGTGTGTGTTTATTTGTGAGCGTACTTGTATAGTACGGGTCGGTCCTGTAGAGCTTCCATAGCTTGAGTCAACACAGGGCTGATATCACAGGTCTCCTGGGTCAATCCTCTGCATTCATCTATAACCAAAAAGCAGAAATAAATGTGCCTGTGAGGCCAGAGGACAATCACACAGCTGAAATAGATGCAATCCCTCTTGTAACTATGTTTGTGTTCTTTGTTGCTACGTGCTTTTGACCATGGGAATCGGCTTTGCAAGAGGCAAACCGAAGCACCAAGAACGTTTTCAATCATATTTTAAGTACAAGCTGTGGTTGCAGAGGTTGTGTGTGTATGTGTGTGTGTGTGAGGTGGGGAGGAGGAGGGGGGTTTCATGGTCAAGTGGTCGAAAACTGGATTCATTTTCACATAATTTGACATTGAGTGTTCAGTGTGAGAGTGTTTGTGTAAGGCACATGGGTGGGGCATTTAGTCCCACAAGAAAATGTAATGGTTTTTAGTACAAAAAAACAACAACCAAAAAACAATGTATATTATATCACATGTTTATGGAGCACAAACATATTTGGATAAGCTACAGTTGATAAATTAAAACACTCCCAAAAAACTTAAAGGGCTCATATTTATTTACTTATATTAGTCTTCAGTTCATTTATTTGTGTATTTGGACTATAATACTTCATAATGTTTGAAACCTCCAGCTGCTGCAAAACTATCTTCATATTCATTTTGGCAAATAATCAAGTGGATTTCTACAACCTGTTTTAATTCCTGCTTAATTTGTTACGTCTACAACTAGTTATGTCCAGACTTCTGATGAACATTTCTAAGAGTATGACGTAATTATTTATCAGCAGCAGCGGTTGTAGTAAAAACTGAAAATATGTCCAAACTTTGAGCTGATTAGATAAAATGTTCAGTTGTTGGTTGAACAGGACAGAGCAGCACAGTTTACAGTCTGGAGGGGGTGTGGTGTGAAGTGGCTTGTGTGCATTTAAAGGGCCAGCGCTCAAAACCACCTTTCTGGTGTCATTACTCAGAAATAGTGTAGTAGTTGAATTAATGAAGAATTCAGACCCAAACAGAACATTTATAGTTTATGTAGAACACAGGGAAGTATTTGAAAATGCATCAGATCTGGAAAAAGTCATGTACTACTTTTGTTGCTCTATACTTCAATTTTACACTAACAGCTTAAGTAAACCTTGTAAGAAAAGGAAAAATACAGATTTTTTTCCCCCGAAATGTCAAATATAAAAACACTCTGGATCAACTTAGTCCATCTTTCCAACTGTTAGGGACTCAAATACGACCATCAGCCCTTTTCAACAATATTAAGTTAATACACAAGGTTCATACGCATTTTGCAAGGTCAAATTCAAGCACTTGTAAGGAACATTTTCACATTCTTCCTGCACAGCACTTTATTGCTGGAGAGGAACACGTATCTACAAGTACGCATATACGCAGGATTTTTTTTTCTTTATTTTTATCACAATGAAATCCATTGTATTTTGCTACAAACACCTAAAATGATGTTTCATAATAGCAAAAAGTTAAGATATTAAAGGAGAACACATGGTTTTATCCAGACAAACGGAAGCCACAGGCGTTTTTCAGACACAGTTGCACCGAGACAAAGATTAATATGAAAATATACCTGGAATCTACCTGAAAGCCCCCACTAATTTAGTTTTTTGACATAAAGTATTATTTTTCACCTCTCTGTAAGTAGTGTTGGCTTGCCATGTGACCTGGCAGAGTTAATATTAAAAAGAAATAGATAATTATAATAGTTATGGTTGCAAGCACTTCAGCTAAAAATTCAAGCATTTTTTAGACCTTGAAAGCTTTCACGATTTCAAGCACCCGTACGAACCCTGATTACAGGAAAGGTTACACTTGATCACAGTTACTTTTGCTGCTGACCTACTTCCACATATTTATGCAAGTTTCCATTTCAAAGGAAAATTTTGGGGAGGGGAGGCTTAAACCGAGTCATGCAAAGTGATTTACTGAGGTTTGGGAATGTTGATTTACTGTTGATTGCACAATTATTTAATGCCACAAAAAAAAAAAAAAAAAGTGTCTTAGACCATTTGTGCCTGGCATGAGTGTGATAGTTATGCACAGAGGAGGTGCTGCCAAGAACAGAGGGCAGAACTATATCCATTTGTGTCATTTTATTCGAGGTGTTATCAGAGCAGACTGACAGTAAATGATCTGCATTTTCACTGGTGCTGATCGTGGTCCTCAGATCATTACTGGAAAGAGCCACTACATAATGTTACCAAATAACTAAGAGGCTCAACATAAAGTCAACCGGAGGATTTACCTTCATATAAAGCTTAAAGACTCCATGTCATAAACGTAAAGGGGTCATATTTTGTTGAACTCACTTTTATTATCTCCCACATAAGTGCAGAGCTATATGTGTTTGTGACGTTTCCAAAGCCGCGTCCGCCTTGAACTTTGTCCAGAAGATTTCTCTAAGGCTATTACTCCGATTTTCTTCAATCTCTGCATGGTTGTACTTTGGGTCCATGCAGAGGGCGGAAAGGAAGATGGTTGACCTTGACCTAATTTCAAGGTCACAGG
>JAPSES010000144.1:9750593-9781079 GCA_029822895.1 Maxillicosta whitleyi
TCTCTCTCTCTCTCTCTCTCTCTTTTCCAGCAGGAATGTGGAAACACAGTCCAGTTAACGCCGCACGTTTTCTGCGCTGCACCGGAGTGAATAATTGATCAGCGCTTCGGTTCAGTGTATTGATGAGAAGGAAGTGATTTGCGGGGCTGATTCTGCGAACACTTTGCAGTTCGGATCCGTAGCTCGGACACTGGATTGTGTTTGTGGTCGTCGATAAGAGGAAAAGTTTGCTTTGAGACCTAACACAGCTGGAGTCCGCAGATGGAAAGAAGCTCTCTGCGTACACCTACAGCTCTCCCAACATGTAAGAACCCCGTTTCTTTAATCTTTCTCTCTCTCTGTCGCTCTCATTTGCTGTTTTTCTTTCTTTTGCCTTGTTTCTTTATTCACATTCCGATAGTGTGAGCACTGCGATAACACAGTGCGTGCTTTGAGGTCACCCCTGTGGAGAAATCACTAGTGGGCTGTTCATGCGGACATTGGAAGGGGATCATCCACTCAATCACACCTAAATATATGGAATATCAGTCCCATTATAACCTCTGATAATAGTAGAAATGACTGAGTTAAAGACTTGATTTAGTTGTTTTTAAGATTTTATTGTATTTAATAGTAGTTGCTCCACTAATCTGCTACCTGTTGGGATTTTCAGCTGCTTTAACTGTCCTGAATGTGAAGTATTATGAAGATTAATAAAATAAAAAAAGAAAGAACATAATAAACAGATTTGTGTAGATACCTGTCTGTACTTTCAAAATGATGAAAGTAAAGATTGACTGAAACATCATAGATCATTCACTTGAGTTTGATGCTTAACAAACTTGCACTAAATAACTATGCTCTAAGGAAAACTACACGCCACCTTTCAATAATCCACCAAACTGGATGATGAAACACATAAAAAAAATGGGCATTAGGTGAAAATTAATTGCTGTCCTTAATGCAAAAACCTTAACTCAACTGTATACGATTAATTTCCAGGACTCCCAGACACACTCAGATAATAAAATATGCCCAAAGAATGAGCAGTTTTTCCTTGGAGTTTGTTGGTTTTTGACGTTCAAGTCATGTGTTTACTCCCTTGCAGCCTGATAATGAAAACGCATTTGTTTCTTTACAGTGTTTCAATACAGTAACACATTAACCCTTTAACAGCAGCAATCTCACCGGCGCTACATTTTGCATTTGACAGCATTCAATTGACTGTAACTCCTAAACCATTTGTGATATCCAAATAATTCTAAAGGCATCAGAAATTTGAGCCCTATATAATAAGAAAGCTCTATATAATACTTTACAGCAACATACGGAACTAATTTCCAGACTTCGACAGAGTCTAAAAAACACCTGGAAATAACAAAAAAAATATGGATACTGAATATTCAGAACCAAAAAGCATATTTGAGCAGATGTAAAATAACTGAAAATGTATTTCTGCAATCTCAGAGTTTCATTTTAGACTTTACAGTTGTTTCTGATGATAAATATGCTATAAAAAAAACTTCAAGTCGGTTTATTCTTTTTTAAATTTTTTTTAAAAAGCACTGTTTTAAGCATTTATGATAATTAATGGCCAGATATTCAACATTAAGTAAAGGTACAAAAGAATTGTCCAAAAAATGACATTTTCTAACACTTTTGACACCTAAGCGGCCTGTTATGTTAGTGTTAAAAGGCTTAAAACAAGAAAAAAATAGTATTATGTTAGATGTTATGCTGATGTCACATGCCTCTGTGTCATTCTTAGTGGTTCTTAAATGCGTTATTACTGTTTTGCTTTAATATTTGTATAATAGACTGTAAAGAGGTTGATGTTATCACAGTTTTTTCCCTCTTCATAGGGACCCAGAGTCACTGAGGAGGTGAAAACTGCCACTGTTAAATGCGCACATCCAGGCTTTGCCACAACGCGGTGACTGCTTCCAAACCTGCTGTTAGTTCAGTGACTGTGTGAACCACTCGCAGACTGTTTACCATGGCGTCTAGTCTGACATGTACGGGTGTGATCTGGGCGCTGCTGTCCCTGCTGTGTGCCGCCGCCTCCTGCGTTGGCTTCTTCATGCCCTACTGGCTCCTGGGGACGCAGATGGACAAACCCGTCTCCTTTGGGACGTTCAGGCGCTGCTCCTACCCGGTACGGGACGAGGAGAGGCAGGCCACGGTGATGCTGGAGCAGTGTGGGCGCTACGCATCATTCCACGGCATTCCCAGCCTGGAGTGGAGGATCTGCACGGTGGTGACGGGCGTGGGTTGCGGCCTCCTCCTGCTCGTGGCGCTCACGGCTCTCATGGGATGCTGCATCTCTGACCTCATCTCACGTACAATTGGTCGCGTGGCAGGAGGCATTCAGTTTGTTGGGGGTGAGTGTTGTTTCTGTGTTTGGTTTGTGTCCGCACCAACTCACAACTCGGCAAAAGTTTGTTCTGTTCCGACCGTGGGTGTGGAGAAAACAGCACTGACTGCAGATCAGATCACATCACTTACACCCGTAAAGGCCCAGGGCTGCTTTTGTGGCAGCTACTAAATGAATTTATCTCTTCTTATCAGCATTTGTTATAATACTATCCTATGGATTTAGCATGTTTCAGTAAATATTAAATATTTTCCTACATTTAACTTTTGTCTGGTAAAATTTCATACCGTCTTCCACTTCCAGTTGTTCCGATCATTCATTTATCAGACAGGGGTAGTTGTTTGTTTACCTGCTTGACTAGTTTCAGCTACTTCCTGTAGCCTTCTTTCGTCAGAAGCGTCACAATGATGTTACTGAATGAATGATCTGCAATAACTACATTTAACTTTATGATCATGTAGATTTTCATAAAAGTTCAGAGTTAGCTTTATTGTCAAGTATACTATATGTTTACAGCATACATGAAATTTTAGTCCTCCCAGGCCCACAGTGCAAAAAGGCAATAGACAATAACACAGTAGAACAATAAGACAATGAACATAAAGAGCATAATGTGATAAAAGAACATAACGATTGACATTAAACATTAAACAATCAAGGCTCTAGTGCTGTTTACATTTAAATGGAAAGACTTAAGGTGAGGTAGTGCAAATAAGACTAATAAATAAACTGCAAAGTCTTGAGGTTTTGAGTTTCTGTGTATATGTGTGTGGGGAGGAGGCAGCATGTTGTCAAAAGCTCGCAGTAAAGAAAAGAAAACTGAAGAAAAAGGGGACTTTTTCAGCTAAAACATCAGTAGCTGAACGTATTAACAAGCAACTACAATCACTGTCATTTGTCAGACTCATTGATTTTACTGGCGAATCAATGTTGCAGAAGATGATAGTGTTTCCACATTCACTACGGAGCCTCTGAATGTCCAAACGGGTCATATCTGATGACAAGCCGACGAACTGCATTTTATCTGAATTATTTACACGTATTGATAAGGTTAGTGGTTCAAAAGCTATTCAACATTTTACATCAGTAGGTGATTTTGGTTGTGGATTAAAACTCTACACATGCTTAATAACTGCTGTGGATTTCATACAGAACTGTCAGGTTTTACTCATTGCAATTAGCTTCTCATCAAATTTAATTTGTAGATTGTTGTTCATCAGACAAAATCAAATTGGTGAGGAAACAAGGAGGCACAGAAATGTTAATAACCATGAAAACTTCACCCGTGGCCAACTTTTCTTGGCCACAAATCTGTCGGCTGTCTGCCTTGGGAGGCTGTCGTTTCCTCACATACTGGACTCCACAGGAAATGAAAAGTCTCCCAGTGAGATCTAGATTGTGCTCTTTGCTTAATAACATGGGATCAGTTTACAGTTTTGGACACTGGTTTGACTAAAATCATGACTTTTTCTGCACGAATGACTTCATTTCCAAACTACAATGGAGTTTTCACATGAACATCTCAGGTAGAATTTCACAAGTCTGGAAAACACTACAAAAGAGATTTCAGTGCATTTTTTTCCTCCCCTCCAACCAGAAGCTTTCTTAACTATCCTTCTATCGTGCTGCTCATGTTTGGCTTGTATCCACATCTTTTGTTTTTACTTTAACTGATGAAATTATGGAAAAACTAAGCCTCATTGTGGACAGAAGCTTGCCCAAAATATGTCACTTTAATTTTCTGCTGGGGGGGTTTGATCCATAGTGCGCCCCTTTAAGTTGAAAAGAAGCCCACGCCCTTTGTTAGTGCACATTTGTCTTAGAAAAAAATAGTCCTTTCAATCGTGCATCTCAGGGTATGGACATATTTTTGTTTGATTATGGTAAGTGGGCATATGCATCCACATGGCACCAGCTTTGTTTATGTGTACTACTGGTTTTGCACATGTGTTCTCCTGGGACGTGAGGTCTGAGGGAAGACTTCCATGCATGGAAGCTGCAAGTTTCTCTGCCCCAGTTTAAGAAGCTGCGGCGCTGCAGCCCTCTCATTAACTCAAAAAAACGTTTACCCGCATACTGTGGCTTACCACTCTGCTATTTACAATCCCCATCACTTCAGTTTGGCTTTAAAAAGTGATGTGACAGAGAAGCAGGTTGCAGACAGATTTGACAGAGCTGCCAAGTTTTTCAGAAGGATAAATCTACAGAGGACCACCACAACGCACCATGTCCTAGTTCTAAAAGGCTTAGCTACTTAGAAACATCAGTATTAATGATGTATAATATGGAGGATGATTAAGGTGAAGGCTGGATGGTTTATTCAGAAGTGTGCACTTTTATGTAAGGAGAGCTCTTTTTAAGCTCACAGTAACACCATACACACGGCATTACAGCAAGCTGCTATTTTTGGTTATAGGATTAAAAAATCCCTGTCTGTCTTCCTTGCGATTTCTTCCTTTCGCAGACTCACAAATCCAGACACGCATGAATTTAGATCGCGAGAGCGCAAAAGCAAAAAAAAAAAAAGGCGAACAATACAAGGGGCGCTGCTCGGATCTTTTTAACTTGAATGATGGTGAGCCAAAGGGCAGAGATGTCTCAGAAGGACTAATTGGAAGTGACACAATTGGGAAGCTCGCTCGGCTGTACCCTGTATTGTCTTGTGTCATTTACAAAGAGAGCAGTGAAAAATGTTGAGGCGGGAGGGGGGGGGGGGGGTTGAGGGAGATACCTGATGACTGAAACATGCAGAAACACTCGTCTTCTTACTTCTTTGAGCCTCCACGGGGGGCGAAACATAAATGTGAGCCCAGAGATTTGATCGAATCTCAACGATTAACAGGGAAAAAGGAAGAAAGTGAGGCTTACAGTGGGCGAGGTGTATGAATTTAGGAGATGTAAAGAATCCTCATAGTTCACTGTTCTGTTAGTTCTGTTGTCGGTGCCTTTCTCCTTTTGTGTTTGCTCTGTTCCTATTGTTGTCTGCTAATGAAATGTGTCTAGCCAGAGAGGCCAGGGCCTTTGGGCTGCCACGAGTAAAACATCCACTTTATATCTCCCTGTAACTTATCTCAATCCAATTAAATAGACTTAGTTTGGAAGGATTTATCATCGCTTTATCTCATTAGCTGAATCAAATCCTGAAAAATAACTTCAACAATAACTATTATTGTTCCTGGTTTGTTTTCCACGTTACTTCAGACAGCTTCTCTCATAGTTGGTTAATTGTTTATGGCAAAGGCCCAGATTCTTCTCAGTGCATGTACAGTATTGTTGTGGTTCATGAATCAAAGGGCTATGGTAATGTGTTTTTGTCTTAGTGAAGCAGTGATGCAGGCTCTAAGCGGCTGTGTCACACAGGCAGACATTCAGAGATTCTTGACTTGGATTTGGTTGTTAGGGATTTTGATTCCTCCCCCGTGGAGCCTTGCCTTGTTTTTTTAGGAGCCTCAAGCTGAGCCGCACAGCACGAAAAAAAAAGATATTTAACGTTTGTTTTTTCACAGCTGTGATTTAAGACACTGCATACACCTTCTTACATGTCCTGTTTTCCCCAAAGGCACAATAACCTTCCTTTAGATTTATGTGCCTTCTTTTTTTTTTTTTTTACATCATTCTTCTCTAACCCATAACAGGAAGTTTCGTTTTGACATACTTGCCACTTGATCGGCGGATGATGAGTGACGGCTTGACAGGCTCCGCAATTGGATGCCTCCATCACCAATTACATATTAGGGATAGCGACAGCAGCCAGAAGCTATTCATTTCCAAAGTTTTTTTTTCTCTAGCTTTTTCATATTAAGATACTCCTTTCACTCTATGATATGTCTAATTGGTGTGGGTCTGCCTGATCTGCCCCCGAGACAGAAACAAACTTGGTGAAACACTTTGAAATTAAGCAAAAAGTGTAGATAGCAGTTACGGTTGAACTCAGGGTGAAAACTACAATGACTATGTGGCAAAACTGGGGGAGTGAGGTTGGTGAACGGAGTCTGTAATGTAGCAAAATGCCAGAAGTAACATTTGAAGTCTTGTTAAAATAGCTGAACCTAGATTAAGTACCGTTCCGTGTAGTTTTGTTGTAAGGATTCCTTAACAGCTACTTAAGAGATTTTATTTTTCCAACTCTTAATTTCGTCTCACTTTCATCATGGCCAAGTTACTTCAAGTAGAGAAAGTATAGATGTCTGAAATGGCTAAACCCAGCAGCTCTTCAATGACCTGCTCGGACTTTTGGATTTTAATAATGTCTGCAGGCTGTGAGTTGGCTCCGACATCAGGATTTTGTCTTAGATCTCAAAAACCTGCCTGAGACGGTCTAATTCACGGAGTGCTGTGCGGTCTTTAAGGGATTATTAGACTTGTGATATAGGTGGCTGCCAAACACAACCATAGCCTAAAAGTTAAAATCTCAGAATCATTTAAAAACTGGCAAGAATGGTGCCAAAAGCAGACATTGGCGCCAGTTGTTCTTACACCTAAAAAAAACACTGGCACTTGTTTCAAGAAGATATTAAAGGCCTCATTAGTGTTGTTTTATTTGCTTTATAGAAAAAGACACAAGGTTTCTATACCAGCAGAATGAAACACGAGCCAAATTCTAGAAATGTTTCTTTATTATAGAGTAAATGGTGCTTTTGATCTGTTTTTGTAGAAGCAGAATGGACTCATTGTAAAAGTGGAAAAACTTCCATTTAGTCCATTTAGTTACCTGAATTGCTTTTGTAACTGAAATAAAAACCAAAATGTCCCAAATGGCTTGAAACTGACATAACATTACCCATTACAGAAGACGAACTGATAAAGCGGTGTTTCAACAAAACACGTCTGAAATCTTAAAAGAATGTTGTTTTGGCCCATTGAGAATGTCAGCCGGATTGAATTTATTTGAACTCTTGATATAAATGTCAGGAGCTACAGTTCTCAAGGCTGGAGGATAGAAACTATATTTTATTGAGAAGGTGTTAAACTGCTGCGTCCTTGAAGCTGAAAGCAAAATAACAAACACTGTGATGCATGAGTGGCTGTACTTGTGCCTTTTCAGAGAACTTTGTTGGGACAGTATCTAGGGTACAGGCAGAGGACTTCATATGAGATGCTGCGGTTCTATAAGAGGTATGAGCGGTACAAGATGTCTATTTCCCCCAGGGATGTTTTTAAAAAAAAAAAAAAAAGGTGAAACAGCTCAACGCAGCATATTGCAGAGCTATAGGGGAACCATGTGGTCAGCAGGTAATCTTGTATGTCATTGTTGAGAGAGGAAATCTTCTCTTTACTCTGTACAATTTTGGAGGAATATCTAATTCTATCTCTGCAGGATGGGCTAAAAGCATTTATTATTGATTAGAGACATTTAATGTCTATTACATTAAATATTACCCCTGAGATTTGACAGCTCTTTGATGAAATAAGATCAGAAAAAAATGTAGATTTTTCACATGCATTTCAGTTTTCTGATGTCCCCTGATGGTGCAGAGTGAGATGACAAACTTGTAATTTATTGGACACTTTCTGTGTGCAGTTTGGTTTTTATTTCCTCTGAAAATGTGAGCAATGTGTAAAGTCTAAAAGGAAACGGAAACAGGGTTGAGGAGAAGCAGATGAAACTGTATCGGGCTGGTCTGTTTGAACCCGAAGCACATGTTTGTGGGAGAAACAATGCAATGCATTGGCTCGAGCCTCCGCAGTGTGCACAGGCTTGTTGGCTGAGCTGGTTGAGTACTTCCCACTCTAGCCTGAGCTGAAGCTGCAGTTGATCTGAAATATCAAATAATTGGCAGTGTAGCCTTCTGGGAAAGCTTCTCCATTTCGTTTTCTAGTTGATTGGCTCTGTTTACACCTCTGTGCCAGCATCTTGTTTGCCCACACTGGTGTCGAATGTCATTAAATGAACAATATGAAGTCACAGTGAGAAAACACGGGGAATACAGTCAGCGGTGGGTCTTTTTCTGTGATATTTGCCTGAGTTTCGTTGATGAGTAGCTGCATTGTTCTCTCAAAGTTGACCTATAATACAAAACGTGTAACATGGTGGTTATAGGCTGTTCAGGTCACATGAGATTCAATTTACCACATCTGCTTGCTCTACCTCTGAAGCAAGTACATGTGAAGGGCATGAGCACGAGCGATAAATTTAAAGACATGTAAATAAATTACAGATGGGCTGCCATTGTGGCTTCCATTATACTGCCAAGGGCTATTTGGCACAGGAGCGTGTTGTCCTGTTTGAGAGCCATACCAGCACAGCCAGGAGCTTTGTCCTTGTGTCGGCTTTGTGAGTTCTTGCCAGCTGGATCCCACCCAGTCCCAGAATGTGTGCTTCCACTCCCCTCTCACCACCAGCACTCATTTTCAAGAGGTACAACAAAATGAAATCGCATCCATATGAGGAGGAAGGCTTTGGGATGAAGAGCTCATCTTTCTGGGGAAACAGTCTAACTGGAACGCTGTCTCCTGACAGTCACTGTTTAGTGGTGTTGGATCATAGATGCATTTCCGGGGTAAATATTCCCTGATGTGCTTCGTTTTGCTTTTACTCCCAAAAATCTGTATTCCCTCCTCACTGCAGGCCTGCCAGTTTGATGTGATGATGATGGACTACAGTGTCTCATGTGCTATGAAAGCCTTGGATAAAACTAATGAGATAACATTGGCCCATATGTTTGAGTGGAGAAAACCAAGGCGTGTTACTATTGGATGAGAACATTGTCTAATGGTTTTTTCGAATGCTATCTTGCGCTTCATTCCTTATGTTTCCGGCCTCTGATGGCTGTAAAGTGGACATCTCTTCCTCTGGGTTGATTGATCACCTAAAGTGCAGACCACTCTTGCAACGCTGTAATGTGCTCATTCAGCCCTGGCTATTTTTTGCTCACCATACAGTTCCCTTAAACCCCCACCAGCACCACCACAAGGGTGTTTGGAGACCGAGAGCAACGAAACGTAGCCTGTGCGCTACAGGCAGTCTATTTTCTCCAACACTGTACTCTGGCTCTCTCCTTCACCCTTTCACTTCATCCCTGCCCCACTCCCTTTGGGTTACTACAGTATTATTTTCAGTGCTCCCAGTCTTTAACTCTTTTTTTCAAGCTTGCTTCACCTTTAGCCTAAATTTGCTTTCTCTCTTCTGTGTCCTCCTCTTCCCCTTCTCCATCTTCTGTCCTTCCTCCCTCCTCCTCCTCCTCTGTGCATATTTCTGTTAGCTGCAAGTAGTAAAAAAAATAGACCGGACCAATGACCCGAAGAGTGGACCTGGACTAAGCCAGAAAGACAGAAAGAGCGAACAGATGGAAAAAAAAAAGAGAGTGAGACAGAAATGTAGAGAAACAGGGCGGAAAGCCGGCATCAATGGGGATTTAGTTTTGTCAAACAGGAAGTCTGGTGAACCAAAGGACAGACAGAAGGGTTATTTCAGTCTGTGCCTATGTTAAGTCATTGTTTTCTCTGTCATAGTAGCAGACGTGCAGCACATCGAGTTGTTTTTGTCACTATGAACAGACCTGTTCCAGAAAACGTGCCTGGTGCGTCTGCGGTCGTGTTTGGCATTAATGCAGCCATAAAAAAAACAAAACATGGTGCATGAGAAACCAGACAGCTGTGGGAAATTAATAAAACTGGTAAATTAATTCCAGAGTGATGAATTTATGATTGATTCCTGGTTTGATAGGAAATCAATGAACAGCTATTTGAATATAGTAGGAAATTAATCAAGCAAACACTCTCTGGTGCCAAGTTCTATGTTGCTCAGACAAAACAAGCTTTTTGACAAATGGTCTTCAGGCTCTGGGACATGATAAGCCTCTGACTTTTTATTGATTGAACAATTAATCCATTCTTGACATTATGGGTTGGACAGATTATAACGGTAATGTATTGTATTTCCTCCTGTGGCAATAGATTATCACTTCATTAGTGCCCAATATTGATATTTCTTTTTATATTGACAGATTGATTGATAACAAGCAGGTTCTAAATTAACTAGACTCATCATGTTAGAGGCACTAAGTTGATGTATTCCAGGTCCAGTGTATTTCAGTTGTCATACATAATTCCAGCTTGTGTTTTTTTATTTTTATGACATGTTGTAGATGATTTCATTAAGGAGCAGAAATGCTGCGTTATGGAAACATTGTGAAAATATCTTGTGAAAGTACTATATGTTGAGTTACTCTGTGATACCTATACCTTCTTTTCATCATTAGATTTGTACTTGTTGCTATTATATGTGAAGTTTGTGTTGGGATCTGCACTGGTTATTTGTTAACATTTTTTCTGACTTATCAATTGTCTCAGTTAGATTTTACACAAATTTTTCCCATGTAGAGGACTGAGGTTGTTTTTTTCCTTTAAAAAAATCTGCATACTCACTCTTAGATTCTTCACTTCTTGTATTTTGTGCTTATTCAGCTGTAACAGAGTGCAATGCTAGCTGTTGTTAGCTTAGAGTTAAACAGCCAGATACAAGTGCAACACAATTCTAGACATAAACTTCACATACGTAGGTACATTAATCTTGTGTTTGGCTTTTAATCACAATGCAATTCACAAATTAAAGGTACAATATGTAACCTTCACATCCTCATTATGTGATGTTTGTGTTGAAGTCTGTCGATTGCTAACTGTGGCGTTGCACATGGGTGCCACAGTAGAGAAGAGGAAGAGAAGCTTTTGCAAACTTAGGAATGATCCTAAATTTCACCCCTTAAGATTTCACCTCTAATAATCTCATATTTGCTCGAGGTTCTTCAATAACAACAGTGTGCAACACTAGTTCCCATTAGTTTAGAAATGAGGTTTGCTAATGGCAACAAATAACAGCTCCTTGCATAACGCAGACTTCAATACGGTCCTCAGATCAATGCACAAATCTTGCGTATTGGAACTTTAAATACGATGTAGTGGACAAAGTGAAGATATATGTAACATTAACACATGCTCTTGTGCTTTTGTTATGTGTTGCACATGTCATCAGCTGTAGAGACGCACAATAGAGGCATTCACAAACTCAGGAGTGAGCGTTAACCTCTCATCTTTTCACAGAAAATTCCTCTACATAGAATCAATTGACACAATGCTGTCATAAATGTAGGCAACTATGACAGTCAAGGAAGATGCTCCTTTTTAAAGTATTTTACCATCTGCTCACACTTTTGAAGTAATGAAGCAATGAATGCATGTAAATGTCTTCTCAAATGCTACGTATTTCACCTTTGAATGATGATTAAAAATATGTGATATTTGCCGCCAAAGAGCCTAAGGGAACAAGGAGAGTTTATTTTAAGGATGAAACAGGACTCTTTCCTCTGGTTATACAGTACAGGCAGAGCAGACAGAAAAGTAATTGTTAACACACATCACATCTTTGCCACTGACACCTAAAACAGTGAATATGTGTGTGTGAAGGGGTGAATCACTGCTTAGACAGATGCTTAACAGATGGCAGAGACTCCATTGCTCTGTTTCACTGGTGACACATCTTGGAGGACATGCTTGATGTCAATGTCCTAGCCTGTACTTACAGTGAGCAGCGCTTTAGTCACAGGTTACAATGCAATAGTAAAACCCTTTCATGTGGTTTGAGACGTTGGACTCATTGTTACTTTGGGGGGAAAAATGGGAGCATGAATAGTGAACAAGCAAAGACAAATACCTTTTGGTTTTCTTGGGTTTTTTTACTACATGTTATGTCTAATTATGAATGACGAAGATGGAAAGTCCACATTTGACCTGTTAGACATCTCAAAGGGAGTCAAAGGCCATGAGTCGGCTGAATAAATGAATAAGTATGGATTGGATAGATTGGTTCTGAGCCCTGTGGGATAAAGTAGTTTGCTCAGTATTCATTCCCTGTTTTACAGTCTCAGAGGCACCGTGCCTTTAACACTACAGTTAATTATACCCTGTTCTTCCTAGTGAGGGGGAATGTGGGGTCAATACTGCTTTTGTGCAGCCATCTCATAGGTCAAATAGCAGGCCAACGAGAAAAAAGAGTATGGCTTGGATGTATGGAGACAGAGCTGCAAATATAATGGCAGCACAGAAGAGCTCAGAGAAGGGTTTATTTTTGGTGAAGGAATCCACAGTAATTGCCTGTCTTTAGTTTCTTTACCCTCAAACCATGGATACATTATATTGTATTCTTCCATTTCCCAAAATGGCAACCCACTTAAGATGTCTCATTTTCTCTCTTTCACCACTTCCATTCGCAGATATCTTCTTTAATTTGACTCAACGTGTCTTGTAACTCCTGCATCTTATCCCTTGAAAGGCCAAGGAATGGAATTAAGACCTGCTTAAAAGAGCCTGGGCCCTCATGGTTGGTAATGTGCGGAAAAGGGCAGCCTCTGTCTCCGGGAGAATTAGATCAGGGTCAGTACGCAGTGCTGGGAGGCTGGGAGAGAAGCCTCGTCCACCATTACGCCGCAGAAAAACATGTGGCCAAGCTGTTAGATTGAGGCGACAGGTGAAGGCGGCGTAAAAGGCGACCGGAGATCAGATCGCCACCTGTGCACATGCATTTGTCTGCTCGGGTTAATGGCGAGTGTGGCGCTGCTTGTATGCGAGAGCAGGGTAGGGACTGGCGTGTGTTTTTGGAGTGTGTAAATCTGTTGCATGCATGTTCAGTCTGTGTGTTGTTGAGAGTATTAATGTCCCGTGTGCAGCGACCAGACCCTTCCTCTGCTGTCTGCCTGAAAGAATGCAGGGAATTTGGGGTAAATATATTCTGTTGCCACCTACCCCCTAAGCTCCCCATCTTCATCTCCTCTACGAGTTTAATTTGAGACAATTTTAATGAGCATGTGTTGCTCAAGGAAAAAAACCCAAAACATTTCAAGTGAAAACATTTCACAATAGTTATCTTTAATCACTAGGCTAAAATCTAAGTTTTGAGATGGGATCTTGTGATTCTAAACGTGAACACACATGCCATGAAGTCAGCTTATATAAATTAGAAGCTTCTAGGCCCTTGAGAGAGTTTGTTTGTTTAGTGATCAATACAAACGAGACTTTATTTGAAGGTGTGGAATGTGCAGTGTGGGCTGTTTGAAGCTTTACGTATGCACATGATCAAAGGCACCTTGGAGTAGTAATAAGCAAAATGTCAGTTTTGTCATTAGCATAAAATGAAAACTCTAATTGTGCTGTATGAAATTATGTCTGGGGGAAAATGTGAATTCCTCAGTTTTTATAGGGCTGACACAAGCTCAATTGTGATCTCCAGTTTTGACATATATAGGCCATTTTATGAAAATGGGGCAAACTGCTGCCCCGTGTCCAGGAAACATATTAACAAGCATTTAAATATGCATACTGTAAATATTTCCTAATGATGTGTGCAAACCCAAGATAATAACTGAGATAGCAGGAGGCTTAAATATCATCATTTACATTTTCATGTCATCACTAGAACTTGTGTCTCTGTTGTGGTCATAACTGTTTCTGGCATTTTTAGATAATTTAAATCTGCACATGGTTAGTTAGCAGTTGTACACGTAAACAAACACATTTTCTACCATAACACAGAAACGCGTTTGCTTGATTGCAGAGATTTACAGAAATTGCACTAATTTCATAGAATGGCCCGAGCGCAGATGTAGTTGTGTGGACTTTACATTGGGTAGTTTTTTTTTGCGTGGGAGGCGACGGTGCTATTCCAGTTTTGTTTTACTTCCCAGACTCTCTTTCCAGACGGTCAGCAGCAGTTGGGTGGGCTCTTCACATAAGATCTGGTTTCCACAGCAGCGAGGGGCTCAACAGGGTCAACATTTGGAGAAATCCCTGGAGTCTTGTGGCAGTCGGTGGTGTGTTGCTTTAGATAAACAAGTTAAGCTACAAGTTTGCCTATAGACTGAAGAAACACCACACAACCCCTCTTCTGACAGTCAATTCAGCTCCCAAAGTCTATTTTTACCCTTCACGTGCAGATCATAGTCAAGCTTCAACACTTAAGCGGCACCTTGTTGACTGGCCTTCCCTTGAACCCAAAAAAAGAAGGAAAAACTAACAAAACACATAAATAAAAACCAGGCAAAAAGCACTTCAAGTCAAGCATTTCCCTATTGAGATAAAGACCGTGGAAGTGCTCTGGAATATGAGGCCCAGAGTGGGACGCCCCTTCAGTTCCCCTTATACGACAGAGCGTCTATGTATTTTAAGGCTGCTCAGTCCAAAATGCAGCGCTGTGAAAGAATAACACAAGGTCTGTGGAATGCACAGAGTGAACTTCATCTCAGAGAGAGCTAGAGGAGGCTATAAACAGGACAGAGACATGCTCTACCCATATTTGTATGTGTTTATGAAGATCAGCTAGTGCTGATGGCCATATATAGGATTGCGAGAGAAGATCTGGAAGAAACTGTCAGAAGCTTTGTGTTTTCTGTGAAATACCTTTGGAGTCCAATTCAAAGACACTACCCTGTTAATGTAAGCTGGGTCTGGAACAGTTTACAAATGGCCGTATAGTAGGTGGGGATAATGATATATGAGCACAGATACCTTATCTCTTTCCTCACCTTTTATAACATTACAACACCATTTGCTCTCCTGCTTCTTCCCCTGACACTTAAATGCACTTTGTTACCATCGCTCACATATTCTTTTTTTCTGTTTTCAATTATTTCTTGCTTAACTCATGTGGGTGTTCATCTTGCTGGAATAGAAACAAAATGTCACTGAGAACTCAAATGAAAAGCCAAGAAGCTTCAGCTACTTTCCAAAAGGAGGATGGTGATTTGCATGGTCTTTGATCCAGCAGAACGGCTCCCTTCTCTGCACTCGTTCTGGGCTGGACCAGTCTGAGACCCGTAGTGCTTCTACCAACTCTGACAAGTCTGTTACACCCAGGCTCATGAACTCATAGCAAGTCCCCATGGCAACAGTAACACACTGGCACTAGTTATAGTTATACTACACTATATTGTGGGTGTGATTTAAAGTCATGCTGTGACTGAACCCCACAGCTTTTTAATCACATATTCCAGCTATTGCTCAGGCTGGCTCATGAGTTGATGTCTCTAGTGGGAGATGGTGTAGATGAATCGAAATTACATTAAATGAGTTATTCTCTGGCTTTATAGACTTGCCAACACAATGAAAACACCAATCTTCGGTGAATAGCTCCAAGATAATGCGAACACTGACCACAGTTGTTTGTCTGCTCTGTTTTTGTGGCTTTCATTTTAAATAAATTGTCGCAGGACAAAGTCATTAAATCCATTCAAAAGACAAAATAGGATCTGATGTATTTTTTTTTCCCTAAGCTGTTCAAGTGTACAGATTCATAAATAAGTATTGATTCTTTTAATGAAATATACGAGCCTCATTAAAGTCTCTCCAGCCTGGTGTTATATAGTCTGGATTCTATACTTGCGTGTGATGATTATTACATGAGCAAATTGGAAGGAAACCGGGAAAGACAACTAAAGACATGGGTGTCACCTGTTAGGGTGAAGTAGAATGGAGGATTTGTAATTACAGAGTGATAATATGTGGAGCCAAGCCCCTTGGGAGCTCGACGATATTGCTCTACTGCCAGCGATATCACTCACATCTACTTATCTCTAGCACCGCCAGCTAAGACTTGATCATTAGTGAACATGTCGCTATCATGACCGTCCTGATAATGTTCCTCTAATGTGTTCTTTCTTGGCATCACCTTCAGGGTGAGTTTTACTACATGCTGCTATATTTTAATATGTTAAAGCATATAATTTCATGCAAACTTAAGACTGTACTTAATGAAAAAAAAAAAAGGATTTTTGATAGTATTTTATATTAGGGAATGCATAATCACCATAAACCAATGGCTTATGGTATGTATAATGAGTCTTGCAAGGAATTATATAATTCTTATTCATACCTTATTCTGCATGCTCATATTCTACCACTACCAACCCATTAACTAACAGCTTCCCCTCAATAACTAGCTCATCATTGATTATTGATCTTAAGTAAGGGAGTTAAATATGCAACCACAATTTTCATTAATAGAACTTCCGATAATATATGCAGTCATGTCACCTATTTCTATAAAACCCAATCGAGGCTTAAGATAAGGCATTAATGAGGAGTTATTCATTATTAAAGGGTGAATACTCTTGTAATATGTGTAGTAATAACCGTTGTGTTAATGGTGAATATTTGCTCCAACTATAAAGTTTTCACATCTTCTCAAGTTCAGTTTGGTTCACTCGCAAGGAACAGATTTAGACATAATTATTTCAGGGCAGAAATTGCAGAAGTAAAGAGACTGAACAGATTGCTTGTCACAACAACATGTTTCAGCGGCTGCCTGAAATCTTCTGACACTTATAGCAAGTTGGAAGTTGGTTTTATTTTTCCTAACAATCTCAGTAAGAGCTGTTGGATCAGTAGGTGAAGTCCTCCAAAGCTGTTCTGCTCAACATGTTTCAGCTTGACTCTGATGGCGGTTCACCATCTGACAGTTGGAGATAACCACAGAGTAAGTGACTGGCCAGTGTGTGTCTGCTTTTTTGTGTTTTTTTTTTTTTTTTAAGCAGACCACTCAGCCTTAGTCATGATGGATACTGACTGGCTCGTCATGTGCAAAGAAGCAGATAATAGAAGCCAAGAAGTTGCGGGCACTCAGACCAGCTAATAACAAAGTGTAGTCTGTCACTCACACAAAGTACAGGTTGTATCGTTTCGATTGTCAGTGTGATATCCTTATTTTTGTCATTTTTTTGACGTTATACAAATGTTTTTCTTGCACAGTTGACTGGCTCATGAAAGTAAATTTTTTCTGCCTGTGTAACTACATCAGTTCTCAGGGTTCGAGACAGTATAAGGTGTCTGATATATAGAGAATGGCAAGTTTGACATGTATCATTCAGTAGTTACACTGCACATCACCCATGAGCAGCAGTGACACTAAGGTTATTCTGTAAACCATCCGGTAAGCTGACACCGGCTCCATGCACAGAATGTCAATAAAAGCACAGACAGCTGTGTGCTGTACAGAGACCCTGCTGGGTTTTGGGCAGTAAATGTCCATTATTATCTCAGCATCTTCCTTTTCAGCCTCCACCGTGTCTGGACCTCTGAGATCATTTAGCTTGCACTTCCTCAGGCAATGCACTTCAGGGTTATCCATTATTTTGACTGTCAAAATAAACCCAGCCAAGAAGTAGGTGGACTGTTGTTCTGCCTGTGAAATGTCTGAGGATAAAACCATGATTACCTCCGCCAAGGAGGTAATTTAATTTCCTGAGTCTGTTTATTGGTTTGTTTGGCTGTTGGTTTATTTTTCTGTCTACACAATTTTACAAAAAATGACTTCACCAATTTTCATTACATTTGGCAGAAGAGTACGGTATGGGTTAAGAGTGAACCTAATAAAGAGTAGATCCATAAAAAGCGTGCCTTGGATTTTCCCCTGCTTTATATATAATTTATATATAATATTGAATTATAGTTAATATCTGTTATGGTCACTGTCTCCCATTAGGTGATTATAATCATTAATTCCAGCTGACATGACTACATGTTAGTCCCTGAGCTCATAGTTTGCTGTTTTTAATAATGTCCATGACTCTGACTGACTTCAGGAACAGGAATGGAATCAGTATGGCATGTCAGGCAATGAGTATGGTATTGGTTACCTTGTGTTCAAAAAAACCCTAAAAAACAAAGTGATGGAACTCATTGTGGAAGGCCAAACTAATTCAAGTTTGGTCTTTCTGTCAGGGGGAATCAATGATTCTCAGGCCTGATGCTCAGGTATTTCAACACACTGCATCTGCCATCTCAGGCAATAATCAACCTGATATTGTATAGTCTGAACCCGGCATTAGGGAACTGTGGGCCTTGACTAAAGTATGCAGACAACCAAGGATCCTTCCAGTTTTATTATGCATCTTGGCTGATACATCCTGTATGATTAGGCTAGCTTCAGATCAGATGGGAAGCCAAGAGCTGCACCTTTTAATGAAAAATGCCCAGTTACATGTACTCTATGCAACCAAGTTCTGGTTTTTGTATCTGTAAAAACTTCCCCAAAGAGGATCTCAATCAATCAATCAAGAGTTGCGGAAGCCTAGACCCATCAGCATGTGTTTGTTATCACCATTATTGAAGTATATAAACCTTGAAAAGTTTGTGGCTGCAACAACAAAATGACATCACTGAGCTTAACTGTACTGACAATAGCTATTTTCAGGGTGGAGTCTTCATCTGAAGCTGCCAGCAGTCCTACAATTGAGCAAAGCATTAATATGAATGTTTTCATAGCAAAGTCAGGATTAAAAATGTGTGGTTTACAGGAGGAGAAAAACGGGAAAGACCAAGAACCTAAAATGAAATGTCAAAGATTTCAAAGAGAATCTGACAGCTTATTATTTTAAAGAATTGCATTCTCAAGAGTTTGGAGCTTCTGCGTGTTTGTGTAAAGCTCCGACTCTATAACATTCAAAACGAAAGGAGTCTATACTAAAGAAATATGGCAAATATATAGTTACTGGTCAATCCACAGCTTTGTTCTTTACACTCCAGAGACACTTACAGTGAAAGACTTGAGAGAAGCTGAGCACTTTTTCTGAGTAGTTGTCAGCCAGCAACTGGCAACTGGCGCGTGGAGATTTCCCCCGGCGGTGTACATTCAGTTTGAGAAGACACATTTCTACTACGCTATATGCCACTCCAAACTTCAAACAGAAGAGGCACTGTTTTTTTTCTTTTACAATAACTTTCAGTGTAGTTACTGTGAAGTAATTGTTTTAATAAAGCTCAACGTAAAACCTGTGTGGCTTCATAAGAATATTAGATACACACAGTAAATGGTACAAAATAACTGGGGTGTGGTTCTCATTAACTCCTTTGGGTGAGACTTTGTGATTCGCTTCATATAAACAGTTTCTTCCCCCAAATCTCGTCAGAAGCTCCCCTGGGTTTTCACAAACATCCACTTTCTTGAAAGGTAACGGAAACAAAACAACAATTGAAAGCAGGCAGCTTGTTCAGAGGTATCAGAGGGATTTAAAGGTGTATTGTCGTTTGGGTAGAGTATTCAAACAGTCATGCTTCCCACTGCTTATTGATGGGCTCTCAGCAGGGTGCTGCTGAGTCAGGAAGACACCTGCCCCAAGTCACGGCAACTGTAATCACGATCAAAGCTCAGATCTTTCAGCTGGAAGCCCGGTGGTGTCCTTGCTCTAAGCTTTGTTGTTTTTCAGTTTGCTCTTCTCGCCCTCGGCAAGCCCTGTGGGCAGTTCCACAGGAGGTGAGAAGGAGGTGAGGGGACAGTACAGGATGGAGACTCCAGCATGAACACGCACCAGCCCTTCTGCAGAACATATTGATCCGAAAAAAGAGATCTACACCCTCTCCTGAGCTACCAACAGGCCATTATTTGTCACTTGTGATGCCTAACGACTTTCTGCTTCTTCACTGTATACTCTTTCTCCCTTTTAAACAAATCCTGATCAATATAGAGAGAATTGATGCTACTTTTCTACAAAAACACATACCCCTCCAGTCTGGACAAACATGCAGCAAAATCGCAGGTGAATTAAATTGAGGAAAACGACAGAAAAACACACAATTATCTCTTTGAATTAGGTTCAACAGTGGTATGTCCAACTTACCAAAGCATGCAGCTGGTCTATGTACACTGACACATACAGAAATCAGATTTTTCTGACGTGTGTGTACCTGAGGCATAGGGTTACAGAAGCACTGGCCCTTGCCTGTAAATCTTTCTACATTAATCATGAATAATGCAAAAAAAAACAAACAAAAAAAAAGTCCAAGCCATCTGTAGTGAGTTACAAGCAGCTGCTACTAAGTGTATTGGTATTTAACTGTTAGCCGCTAGCTTACCAGTAAATAAAAAACTAGTCATAAAAAGGACTACTACCCTTTATATAAATCAGCCTTTATTCTCAGTCTTATATTGAAGTGACTATATGAAGGTAATTTCAGCTGCATGTCAACTGGGATGACACACCAAGGACGCAATAGTAATGATTTATGTGCAGCTACTACAGCGTCCGTAGGTATTTAACGGTTAGCCATTAGCTTACCAGTAAATAAAAGTAGCATCATGAAGCAAGACTCAAGGTGTCAGCTGTATACAAAATGACATTTGTATGAAGTGTTTTATTGTAATGAATATCTGAAGGTAATTGCAGGTACATGACAAGGACACAACAGTAGTGAGTTACGTGCCGCTGCTGCTAAGTGTATAGCTATGTGACTGTTAAATGTTAGCTTAGTGGTAAATGCATCAGCATTTCCCCTTTGTGTTATATTTAAATGGACTTTTTTTCTTCCAACAATTTGTTTATGTTGCTGCTAAGTAAGTTGTCTTTCTGCCACTCTAGAGAGTATGACCGCAGAGATTTCAGCCTTTTTGGACGTCAAGTGCGTACCCTCTATTCTTCACGTACACCACTTTGTTCTTTTCCCTATTCAAGCCACTGACCTTCTTTTGTATTCTGTCTTAAAACCTGAGAAAATGATTGATCTTACAAAGAGTGTCTGGCAATTAAGACCTCCCACCTCTCCCCGCCTCGCACCTCAGCTAAACATATCACCCTCTAACATCCTCTTCTATCTGTGCGCTTTGTGATAATTACCCCGCTGTTAGACCTTGAGCTTGAGAAGTAACACCTAACCAAGGGCAATGTGTCGCGTGCAGAGCAGGACTGTGATTCATTGGCATGTATATGGCTGGCTATATATCCTGGAGGAAGCGGTAATAGGTGGGGGGTGTGAGGGCAACATGGAGAAAATGGGCTGCTGTCGCTTGAGTGGCTGCTAATGTGGTCTTTCCAGGGCTGATATGAAACGATCTGAAAGCCGATCTGTTACTATTACGTCGTAATGGCCTAAACAATATGAATGAAAAGCCCACAGTTGTACGTTGGTTCTTGAATATTAGTGATATATATGTAATTTTCCAGACCCAGAGGAGACATCAACAACCTAGACATTTCTTTTACAATGATATAAATTTGTATTTAAACACTAAATCTAATTACACATATAAACTTTAGCAACACCTTAAATTTGTTCATAGCATCACGTGTGCTGCTTCACGTTAGAGATAAAGAAAAACACTCCTTCCTCTCTTTCCATCGTCCCGTTGCTTTCTGCTTTGGCATGTCAACTGTGATCCCGACCTAATCTACCAGCCCAATAGTGAGGTCCCTGTAGGGAGCCTCAGGGGCCCAGGGCTAGTACCAGTGTCTCATCTGTCTTTAAGACAGGCTCCAGGCAGGGGCCAGGCCTGTTGTGCTTGCATATGCAGAGCTATGAAGGGATGCTGATCCCCGAAGCCTTCATCTGGTCACCAGGTGGGTACCGGAGCAGTGGCCTGTCTCTTCCCCCCATGCTCTGTTAGTGAGTGTGGAAATGAAAATCACTGAAGAGGGCCCTTCTCCCCCCGTGGGGAGCCTCAGGCCTCCTCAGAGGCGACAAGCAGCCATGACTGTGCCTGCACACAGAGGTGATGATGAGCAAATAGGATGGAAGTGAGTTTCCCCAGTTGTGTGGTTTATGGTATTTCCTGTTTTCTCTTCAGGCTCCATTTCATTTTGACAGCTGCACACCTATCATTCAGAACTGTTTGCTTAGACAACATTTAATATTGTAGTTCTTTTCCTCTTGTACCAAATTTCACGCATTTGTTTCGTCACCAACTCAGGGCAAACAAGCAATCTTGCGGCAATGCAAACAGAAGCACATGGTGCTGAAGCAGCCAAACATACTCCCCATTGGCATGTTTGTTCTTCAGTAATTCAAGATTTTAGCAAGACAAAGAACTGTTTGCAAGTAATTTTCGTATGTTTTTGTTTGTGTTTAATCACACAATGCATCCATTTGGCTGTAATCTGGAAGTTTTTATAGTCAGTTTGCAGACCCCCTACCCACATTCAGTTGGTCAATTCATTTTCAATTTTCTCATTAATATTGAATTGGTAGAAAGGAGTTCAGAAAGGGAGTTTTTTTTTGTGGCAGATGGTCCCAAGCTTAGCAAATAACAAGGACAGAATCATTTGTTTGAAGCTGTTGTGATAAAATGTGACCACTGCAATTGTATTTTTGGTATGATGTATACTCCTGAGATTTGGGACTTTGTGTTCATGGCATAAAAAAAAACAAAACAAAAAAACAAAGGAAGTGCATTACTAGACTCCAGACTGTGGTCATAAGCATTTTGCAAGAGTGCTGTTAAATCTAAAGAGAGTCAACTGGACAAAGAGTAGAAATGAGTAGAAAACATCACAACATCAACAACAGACTTGTGTGATCCCACAGAATAGAGTATAATAAAAGTCATCTCTAGTGCAGTGGACAGACGACTAGTCTTACAGTCAGTTATTTACTCTAGTAACTACGCAGAGAAAGTCGTACATTTGTGGCAAATTGAACGACATGTTGCCCCTGACGAAGCTGCTAAAGGCTGAGCTCCTTGTTTGTCTCTTCCAGGAGGAAGTCAAATACAGCTTGAGCAAACTTTAACTTCTTAACAGCAAAGTGATGGAGACAAAGAGCTTTTTGAGGCAGAACCAGATGCTGATTAATCACCAGATTAGAAACTACCCAACATTTTTTTTTTTTTTAGCAGAAAAATAACCCATGAAATGAGGCATTTGAGATAGCAGTTCATCTATAACCGCTCCTTCCCTCATCTCCCCACTGCTCTGCTGTACAATGAGCAAAGAATACATTAAAGGGTAATGAAATAAGGGCATTTAAAGAAAGTCTTGAATTGAGTGTCAGTCATGGGTAGGCGATCACATTACCACTTGTCCATTGCAATGACTTTCCTTCCCATTAGGAGGTATTATGATCTCTTCTAAAATGTAATTATAGTGCAGATGAGCTGGTAAAATGGTCAGGGATACACAGAAAATTGTATTCTTTTTTTTTCAGTGCTTGTTTGTCTGCATTTAGAAGCCTCATTAGATCAGAACATCATCTTTTGGCAGGTTGACTGTCCTGCTCTACATTTCCTGTGGAGTGCATTTACATGAAAAGAAAGAAATTGCCACCTACACCAGCTCACCACCTACACTATTTGTAGGTACAAATCCCTAAAAATCCTGCACATTCAGAGTCAGACATGGAAGTCACATGGCAAAAATGGTCTTTAATCAGCCATTTTCCTCTTCTGCACCCCAAATCTAAGCACTCTTACTTCTACTTCTTTCAACACCAATTTTTTTCGGGGGCTGCTGAAGGTAGATTGGGGGAAGGGCTGCTGAGGAAAAAGGGCTCTGGAGGCCACCCGTGGAATCTTTGCATACCACTAGAGAAAGTGGGAGGGATTTTTTTTTTTAACACCTCCACAGGCTCCAGACCCCCACACCCACACCTCTTTTCCTCACAGGCAGCAACATAAACTGTGTAGCAGCAGCTGGTGTCAGAGGGAAAGATGGAGCGAGAAGAGCGACGCCCTGCTATCTCACTTACCATCTTCTTTAAATAAAGGCCAGTAAGCAGAGAGGGAGAGATTACACAGAGGGAGCGGAAGATGTGGCACACATCCTTACAGCGAATCACCAGATGGAGCAGATCTAAATCAAGTTCCTTCTGCTATAAATACAATGGAAAACAGGCAGGGAATAATAAGCGGCGGCATATGCTGTGGTCAACCTCGGTGGGTAGGAAAGAGTGCTATTCCATGCTTAGCATTTCTCCTCTGAATTCAACCATGAAGGCGCTCAGTATAGCACGCACCAAAGCAGTTGAGCTCCCTGGCACTGGGGCATGCCAATCAGACGACTGGCCTTATTTTCATGTTTCCTCTGGTGGGTGAAAAACAAGTTGTATCCAGTAAAAAGGAGCATCTGCGATAAAATGCTGCAGTCACCTTTATGGTCTCCGTTACAGCGGTTCGTTAATTAATTGTGAAACAGGGGGCTCCTCGGGTTAAACGCTCTCCCAGACATTTCTTTAGCTTCCTGCTGGGCATTGTATTGTTTGCATGGGTGGAGGCAGGTTGCCTTTGTTGTCCCATAAGGATCAATTAAGACATCAGGTGGGAGAGGCTGTAATAAGACAGGTAATGGAAGGTCCCCACTCCTTTGGGGAACAGCATTGAATTCATCACTGCTCTGTGCTCACACATTCATTCATCATTGGCACATTATAACATGTAATCAGTCACAGATGTCAGGGCTGGTGCTGACTCTCTGTCGCTTCTCATGTCTTGACACTAGTGTGAGTACTTCTTAATGTATTTGATGTATTTTCCTGCAGTGCTCAATGTGAAAGGGTGGCCGGACAGAACTGAGTACATAATTAAATGTAATATTATGAATTCAGATTCAGATATGTAGGGCAAGGCTGGTTTGACGCAGGCTTAGGACCAAGTTAATCCTAGAAAATAAAGATTGAGGCCACAGTATATTTCCAAGTTTTGTGTTTCTGATTTTTAAATACCAGTGTGAAAACTGAACAGTACATTTAATGTCATGAATAACCAGTAACAGTGGAATTATTACACATTTTAAGCATATATTAAGCATACATATTAAGCAGAAAACAGCCATCAACCTACACTAATAGCAGGAGCTCAACTGATTTTGTATATGGTATAATATCTCAGTATTTTGGGTGACACTGGAGAAAAAAAATTGGTTGTAGGCCAAAGTAATGCAAGATGTTACAAAGACACTTAAAACAAATAAATATATGTACGTAATGTAAATGTAGCCTACAGCATGGAGGTAAAGGTGTAAGTAATAAAAGAAATAGCAAAACAATGAGTTCTGTGATTATTGTCTGGTTTGTAGTCGTTACCTTTTTATTTACTCAGCGACAACAAAGCATGTTACACAAACTCCTACAGGTTAAAGTGGATTACACTTTTAGTGCTGCCAGGCAGACAAGTAAAATATGTGATTATTATTATTATTATTATTATTTTAGCAAAACATTAGTTAGAATAAGCTGCAATATAGTGACTATGTTCAATAAAAGTGACATCTTCATGACTAAATAGGTCAAAATGCACCAGTTTATTTCACCTTCCTGCCTGCATAGAGGAGGGATACAAGGGAACACGTTTCATCAGTAACTCTCAAGTGAATTTCCAGCTGAGAGTAGCAGACATCACACATGAAGTGTGACCCTGGGGTGCACAGGTTTCATCTTCACATTATAACACACACTCCACAAGCCTGTCTGTTAGATAGGCATAAATCTATTTGCAGCCTACTCTCTGGTTTCATATTTCTTTTCACAACTTCCAACACAGACAATAGCTGTTTGTCGTTTGCATGAACATGAAGTTAAACCTTTATCCAGATTCTTGATGTTTGTACTCCTCTCAAAGGTCTGTTAGGGAGGCTAAGTCTCATGCTGCAGATTTAATTGGCAGCAGTTGCTTCAGTCCAGCAGGTCAGACTGTACTGACGAAAATAGTGGTGTATTGCACCTTGTAATTTTTATGTTTTGGAATAGGATGGTTGGTCAAACATCCAGCCCGCACATTTCACTTTGCTTATCGTGGTCTGGCAAGAATTTCAGCTATGTTGTCCAGCAGTTGGCTGACAGTGCTCCCCTCCATTTGTAAATCATTAGAAACCATTCCTGCACCTCACTAGATAAAAACACGTTATTCACATTGGATTTGTATTATTAATTTGAAACTTTTAGGTAGTTTTTTGTGAGTTATCTGGCAGATTTAGACTGCAATGAGCCGTGAAGCTGAACATCGTGTGGATGGTTTGGAGCTATTTAAACTAAACCACTCTTCATAAATGGGTGATTGGTTTGCAATCAGCTGCCAACTGTCTATCCTCAGTTTGTTTGCTTTATGGTGGAGGATTATGGTGTCTGTGGAAAAATACATCAGCCTCTTTGCATTTGCATTCTTTTTGCTCTTTGGAAATTAACATCATTGTTTATTTTGACCTTAGACTTGTGTAAGTGTGAGTAAACATCAATAAAATGGTAATTTGTTGACAAAGCAACACAACTATAAATGGATACATATGACCTCATGTTTTCTTCTAATTGCATCGTTGCACTTAGATTATATATGAGCCATTAGGCCTCTTTATTATTCCATAAGTAATAATAAGGTTGCCAGTAAAGACTTCTAATCCCACAGAGAAAACATGAGAGCGGGGACGCTGTGTGACTCTTGTGGAGCATTGCCTGTCTCGTTGGCCTTGCCATATGGTGCTGGCGGAGGAACCAGTGCCTAGGGAGGACACAACCGTATGGTGGCAGGAAATACACAGGCACAGCAGTATGGAAATCTAGACAGAGAGGGAATGCATGATTCCATGCTGCAAGTCAAAGTAGACTGGGTGTTAAGTATATTCAGTATGAAACAGCCAAGTAAATGAGTGGAATGGAAATGGGCGAGTTAAAAAACGACCTTCAAAGTAGATCAGAAGGTGGATGAAGGCCTTTACATATGTGTTCATTCAGTGTATCAAGCCACATCTGCAACACTTCCCCCTCTCTTGCTCCCTGTACTATTAAACATTTTAAGAAAAGAGCACTGATAAAATCATTCTTTTCTTTCTTCTTCTTCACAACACCGCCACAAGCTTTGAGCCTTTGTCCCAATGGCATCAATGACACAGCGAGTCAGGTCCACGGCCGTTTGACATTTTGAGGCATTTTTGTTCGGCTCTCTGTTACACACTTGAAAAGAATGATTGTTGAGCATTCAGGGGATTGATGAGGGACTAAAAGCCTGAGCAGAAACCAGCCCGAGGACTCTGTTAGCAGTGGTGAATGAGTTGTGGTGGTGGCTGAGTGAGTGGGTGGGGGGTGGCTGTCCTGTATTTTGTGTGACCTTTTTGAGAACGACTCGAAGGATTTTTGTGCCATCTGTGCCCTCCGGGTATCACTAATCCCATTGCTGCTACACTCAGCAGTAATGGGTCCCTTAAACCTTTGCAACATGGCCCTGATTGTACGCTCATACACACTCATACGCACAGGAACCTCTCTTTTTGTTGCTGTTTCTAGTAAAATGTATCTCATATATCTCCCTTTGTATTTTTACTACCTCTGGCATTAGTGTCATTGTGTTCTAGTTTGATTAATAGTTGATGCTTACCTTCTGCTTTTCTGTGGACATACTGTAAAAAATGTCCTACAGATGTAATGTACAATGCACTGTTAAAGGATGCAGTGTGTGTACCATTTAGGGGGATGTAATTGACAAAACAAAATAGAATATTGATAGTTGGATCTTCATTAGCACATATGCACTTTAGAATAAGAGCTATGTTTTTGTTACTGGAGAATGAGCCATTTGTATTTACAGAGGGAATGGGTTCCCCTCACTAGATCAGAACAATCTAGATTTTCTTCCATTTTATAGCAGGTGCTATCCAGCTTTAAGGTGCATTCCCATCACCTACAATGTGTGAGAGTGGAAAATTTCTATCACCTCTTAAAAAAACACCAAAAGGGAACAAACAAAGCACTACCTTTTACATTTGTTTTCACATTTTTAACCGCCGATGTATATAGTGTAAGGCTGGTGGCAAGGGATGATTGTAACCAGCAGCTATAACACTAAATACCACTAAATATTACACAACCTTTAAGGCTACTGCTAACCATTCATCATTTTGTGATTAGTCAGTGAATCCTTATGTAGTCTTTATTTATTCTTTATTTAACCAGAAAGGTCCTGCTGAGTTATACCATCTGTTCTTCCAGGGAGTCTGGGTCAAAATGGTAACAACGCCATGCAGGAAAAAAAAAAAAAACACACTAGGTAGATGTTTTAAAAAGAGGTTTAAAAAGTAAGATGCAAATAGACTCAACCAGGGAAATCTGTTTAATCTCATTAAGGAAATGCAAAGCCACGTCTCCACAAACAGAGGAAGTTGCATTTGACAGATTCTGATAAGCAGTCGGGAATCAATCAGATAAATCACAAGCAATCACATATGCAACCCTCTTACCTGTCTAATACGACAAAATTGGACTATCACAGGGTAGATTTTCAACAGCCTGAAAGGACAAGTACTCTGACCTCTTGAATTACAACATAACTGAAAGGCAGTTATTGACTTTTTGCCCCATGAGGCTAAAAAAAACAACAACTACCAAGCACTGCTGGTATGGTCTGTTATTGGGAAATACACTTTACACTTCCATTATTTATCGGTAAAAATGTTGTTTATACTGACTTACTGCATCATGTTAATGAAAATCTACATTGTTTAGTTCTATAGGTCTCTATGCATGTAAATAACCTGCTTACAGATGCACCAGAAAGCTGCTTTGCCATTCTAGCCATTAGCATCTACTCTAGGGAGTCTTTGTTTATTTCCTGTGGTTGGAAATTTCAGTTTTTACAAAGCATGCAAAGCATTATTTTATTAGGTCTCTTCCCACACTTGAGATGATATGGTCCAGGCTTTTGAGATAAACTTCAATTTTCCGTATTCTCAGGAACTGAAGTGGCCGTATTTGGGTATGAATGTAAAAAGTGTAACGCATCAACATAATCGGTTACATGGATGCACGGACCCAGCCCTAGTAACTTCACTGCTCGGTAATTAGATGCTTAGTTCAGGTATTGCAGACGCTAGTTAAGGTATTCCATATACACACTTCATCAGCATAGAGACAGAATTTAGTAATTTCAGTATCAAATTGGATTTTCCTTCTTTTGACCTGATATGTAATGCAGTACAGCTGGATGCCTATAGCTGTTGTTGGCGGCTCACATCTTTTTTTTTTTTTTCTTCCACCTCATCTGCATTTTCAGCCGACGCTAAATTGTCTGTATTCTTTTGTATTCTCTCTTAACCCCATCAGCTGAACTTTGAAGTGTTCCCCCTTTTCTTAATGAATGCGTGCCGCCTGAGAGTTTATTAGCGCACAAGTGTCGTCATGTTCATGCTTATGGGAATGCCTGGCATACAAAGAGAGTGGGAAAAAAAAAGCAAGAGTACTATGGTCTATTTTAGCTTTGGCTCGGTGACAGAACCACATACCACACACACACACACAAATGGCTTCAAATAATCAAGGATTTCTGAATTAATTTTCCGATGGCACCACATACACATACGTCACCAGTGACACCAAAGTCAGCTTTACACTTCCTCCCATGTCAGTGATCAGTCCTTGGCGCCTTCAGTCTCTGCGTGGCGACTTAATTTCCAGTATTGTCGTGACAATCCTGAGACTGCACAGTGTGTCAGAAAAGCTTTGGCAATTTGTTTTGTTTGACACTTGCTTCAGCAGCTTAGTTTGGAGTGTGGTGCGACTGGAGCTCTTCCGCTTTCTTTTCATGAGTGTTCACCTCATTTTCTCTGCTTTGCATTCCCCCGTGTGGAAAACCCAACTCTTATGCCCTCACTCTGTTTTCCCCTTCTCTTAGTGAGTGAGTTACAGCACATGATCAAAGTCTGTCTTCATCATTGTGGTGAAGGGGAGGAAGCTCCAGGATATGGCGCAGATTTCTCTCCGGGATAAACGCTGTGGACTGAAAGAAAAGCTCCTCGTATTATTCTCCTTTGTATGTTTTTTATTATTATTATTATTATTTTATTGGTAATTAGATTTTTCCTGAGAACACCTTCAAATTGGAGCAGGCTAAAGATCCTCCTCAACCATCAAGAGACTACTTGAAGCTAAACAGAGCAGAATAAATTGTGATTTTTAAACCCCAGAGAGGTGTTTTTGCCTCCGTCTGGTAGTTCTCACTTAATCTGAATTCATTTTCAGAAGTAGGAGGTGATGATGAGGATATTTCTGCAAGTCAAAGCAATAACAACTGCAGGACACATGATTGACAGTCCAGGACTGGAGATAGGGCTAAGTCAAACTCTATTGGATTTGAGTATTATAACCCTATGCAGTATGTTCTCCCTGTGTGTGATTTATTATTGTGAAGCTTTCATGCAGGACAGGTTTTTTGGTGTTTTTTATTAAACTGGCTGAAGTGTGTGAGCGCTTCCCAGAGGAATGATTCATCACCGGTTTGCCGGGACGCACCAAAGCTCACCTCCTTTAACGTATGAACCAGTGGAGCAGCCGGAAGAGTTTTCTACCCAGTGTCCCACCGGTTTCGGCTGTTCATTCATCTCAACATTGATTTTAATGGTAGAGGAGGGTGTGTGTGTGTGTGTGTGTGTGTGGGGGGGGGGGGGGGGGGGTTAGAGTGGTGCAACTTT
>JAPSES010000144.1:9786669-9803440 GCA_029822895.1 Maxillicosta whitleyi
CAGATCACCCCCAAAAGTTAATCATTTCTTCCTTGTGCCATTGCCAACAAATCCTGAAACTTTCATCAAAATCCGTCCATAACATTTTCAGTTATGTTGCACACAGACAGACAAACAGACAGATGGACGGACGGACGGACAAACAAACGCCGACAAAAACATAACCTCCTCGGCGGAGGTAATAAAAGACAGGAAACAAACATGATGCATGGAATGTTATTAGTGAAGTAGGTATATTAGTGTACAAATGGAGTTAGTTAACTGCACTGAATAAAGAACTCAAAATGTATTTCATGTCAACACAAAAGGATATACAAAGTAAAAAAAAAAATAATAATAATGTGCTGTGATTTGTAGAAAACTCATCAGTATGATATCCAATAGTTCAGGTCAGACTTTCTCATTGGATAACTACATTGAAGATAAAGCTTCTGTTGACTATGTTCCATGCAGGCGTATAGTTTTGCATTGTCACACCTGCAGAATGACAGGAAAGAGTTAAAAAGCCTGTTAGTTAGGAATGTTTGTTACTATGTGTTTTTTTTTTTTTTTGTTTTTTTTTTTTTTATTTATTTAGGTTAATCTGGTAATAAGCTAGCCTGCTGTTTGTCTCAGAGGATGGCGTGAATGCAGTGGGCTGGCATTTTAAATACAAGCTATGGAGTACTTTGTACAGTTGGCAGTGGGAGTCAGTTTTTCCTCAATCCCTGAGGCGTTGTATTGTCTTTTGAAAGGAGGCTCTTTGTGTTTGTGGTATGGAGTCGCTCACATGATGAGCCCCAGTACTGTCAGAGAGGCATTTTGATGTCTGCTGGTGTCTGTGTGAATGATACTAAAGCATTCATTTTCATATCTACTTGCTTTTAAAATTAACATTGAGGCATAGATTATTACATTATTACCGTATTTTTCCCCTCCGCGTAGAATTCCTATAAATGAGCATGTTTACTGCTTCCAGTGGAAATGTTTAGAAGCCAGACGAGGCATCACCGTAGGTACAGTATATGCTGACTTTTGGACGCGTGGCCTGCTGTCACGCCTCTCTGTCAGGTTTCAAGCTCTGTCGGTGGGAGGAGGGTGCTGCTCAACACATCAGACGTGACCCAGTTAGAAGAGCTACACTTGTAGGACTTTATAAAGTGGATCCTTCCCTGAGGAAGATTTCCATACCCTTTGGCTTTGTTGTTATCCTGGCACGTTTTCTGCTTCACTAGTTTGCCTCTTTGGTGGTGATGGAGTCACTTTTTTGATTTAATTTCCAACACCAGCACGCATTTATCATGTCATTTCGTTGGTGATCTTTGAACATTTTGCGTACTGTACAGTTATGCTTTGAAATGACTGTGGTTTTAGTTAAACAAAGCTTTTTTTTTTATTTGCATAGAATCTACTGCACTGTTAGTTGACTTTATCTTTGTCATGTGCAAGTAAAGTAGCTTATTGTCACCAGCCCTGCTACCAAGATAATAAGCCATTAAAATATTGCAAGATATTGCAAGACCTAATCTTCCCCTTGACTGAAATGAAAAAAACAAGCCACATTAACACCAGAGCAGCATGGTAGCAGCCAGGTGATTACCTTGGCATGGCAGGTTTTCTCATTCACTAGAAAAAAATACCAGTGTTTACTCTATTGTTCTCCATACTTTAAATTCCAACTGTAGTTGCAATTGACAAGGGAAAGATGGAAATATTCGGCATTTTAAAAAGCTGTATGAGGAATGTTTTACTTGGTTGCTGCTGAATTCTTTCCCTTGTCTTTTGCCGGGCTCTTATTTGACTTCTCTTCTTGCTGAAAGGAGGGGGAAGAATGTCCAATTTGCAATATGAGATCAGAGGAGACATGGTTGAGGTCTCAGGGAGGCGTGGGTTTCTAGCTGGAAAGACTGAGGCATACAGGAAATATCTGTGCCCTTGTGTGAAAAGCTCATTCTCCCCACACTTCCAGGAGATGTTCTCTATTGAAAGTTACTTGCTATGTATTTAGCACACCCCAGGCTTATCTGCTGTGTGCTTTTTCTGAACTGTGTTGTACCGTAGACTTGGCAGCATTTTTCTGCTTAATACACGCTCACTGCTTAATGAACCAGAAGTCCATTTAGCTCTTGTAATTGGTGTGTTTATTAATTACCGGTTCTAGTCGGAAACTGTGTGACAAATGACTGGTGTGATTAGATAAGACCAGCTCTTGACAGGATGCCTGTAGCGAAAGGACTGAAACAGATCAATATAACACAAGGCACTCTTTCCACCCAGGGCTGGTGATGGGGACTTATGGGTGGACACGGAAAAAAATGAGACTTCGTTACTAGAGAGTGGCAGTTTCTCACAAACCAGCGAACCAATACTCAGCATTCAGTGCATTGCTTTAGGCTTATTTTTCCCTGTAAGTTACAGGAAAATATACACTCAAAGTTGGCCATGGAAGACTTAACGTCAGATAGCCTCATGTCTAAGCTAAGGGTAGCTAGTGCTGGAGGTTGTTACTGCTTGAGAAGCAGACAAGAAAAGTCTGGAGCAAACATTAGGGGTTTTATGGAACAGTCGACTGGAGTGTTTTATATAGAAATCAGTGACCATCTTGCTTTTCTGCATCCATGATAACAGCCTGTATCTGTTGTCATGGATGCAGAAAAGCAAGACAGTTATTAACGCATCAACCCAGTGTAAATTTGACCAAAGATGCTACATTTTGGCAAACAGCTAACCCACAGATAATTTCCTGGCCACCCAAAATGTTCCTAATGTTACAATTCACACTAATATGAATATTTTATTTAAATCTTCTTTTAGGTCAAGATCTTCCAAAGAGAAAAACATTGTTTATCCATGTGAACGGAAAAAACAAAGTGTTTAGAAGAGGATGGTGCCACACTTAAATGCAAACAGACCTTTTTACTTTGTGTCACAATTATGCACCTGAAACATCAAATATACATCATATACGTGCATACATCAGTGCATGACCTGCAGTAGATTGCAGTTAACACATCAGCATATAGCACAGTTAAGTAGAAATCTGTATAATGTAAGGAAAACACTTCAACAGTCAAACAACATGTTTAAGTTAACTTAAGACTAAAGCCTCTGCGTCTGCTTCGTCCAGTATTATCTAACCGTCTTGGCCTGCAGTGTTAACATTCCAACACAAACAACGGTTTGTCTGAGCATTAGTACCAGTCTGTAGTTGTTTGTGTATTGTAGTGTATACAGAGAAAATAGTCATTTAGAAAAATATCTGTATTTGTGTGGACAGGGCATTAGTTCTGTGGTTCAGCTGAGCGAATGTCTTAGCTGTGCTGGTAAAGATTAGTGACATCTTGTTGAGTTGGGTGACATTACCCTTTGTTTTGATGGTGGAATGTAAAAGTCAATCAGCTACATGACATCCTGTAAATACTGTAAATAAACCGTAAACGTCTGTCACAGGGTGTTATTACTTGTCTCATAAAACAATCGTTTTGTTTACTTACGATCTAATGAAATGATATTAGAATTTAGTGCATGGAAAAAATGTTAAAGATGGTTGTGGAGGTCATCTGATTGTTATGAAACCCTTTTCTTAGAACTGAACATTTCGTCCCCTAGGGCTCCATTCAAAGAGCTCAGCTTCTGTTCTCCCTTTAAAAAAAACACACAAGACAGTGATGTACACAGACTGAAATGTTCCATCTTTAGTTAGATCATCTCTGGAAAAAGCCCCAACACAAGCACATGCTAGTCTTTCACACACAACCTTTAAGACTTTAATAGGGTTCTGTATGTAGGTTTTTTTTGTTTGTTTGTTTTGCATTTGTATTATATTGTTTGCAAAGTAGGGTGGTACAAAATGATTTATACTATTCATGGATTTGACTCATATTTGCATTTGCAGTAAGATAGAGGGAAAATAACTTCAGCTGTATTCGATTAGATCAGATAACAACAAGTCAAGACCTGCGTAAAATTCAATGTAAATTCAAGAACAAAAACATGAAAATGTCAAATTAATCACCACAACACTCTATTGTGTGTTGGTGGCTGTTTATTATTAATAAGGACAGGCATGAAAAACAAAAGCAAAGGAGAAAGTCAACAACAAAAACATGGCAGGGACAGCTCAGAACTGAACTACACAAATGTGACATGCATATGACACAACAATGAGCATTCTTGAGTCATCTGATGCCTGAAGGAATAATGAAGTGTTTATGGGTGTTTGACAGCTTCGGGTTGTAAAAATGCAAAATTATGGAAATAATAACAGAAGAATGTAGCATTGGGAGGATCCTCTCAGCAAGTATCAATCAAACGGTTGAAAAATATATCAAAAATATTCTTGAGCAGAAGGGAGGAGACTTCAGAGATTGTTTAACCAGAGAAAGATTATGAACACACCCCTGGTCCAACTGGATCTGGTCTTTGTGCAGAACAGTGTTACCGTTGGGTGTTTCTATGAAATTGGGTTCATTTTGGTACCTGGCACATTGCCAGCTTTTTTAAGATCCAATAATAAAAAAGAAATGTAGACATTTCTCCCCAGGATGTACTTAATGATTACCTCAGATAATACAAAAAAGTTCTACTCTTGCTCTGAGCCATCCCAAAATTAATGAATTTTTAATAAAAAAAAAATATTGGGGCCAAAAAAAGGACCAAAATGGGGACATGAAAAGGTACCTAAGTGTCAGTGCATTTTACCTTTAAAACCTGGCTTGAAATTGTCATATATATATATATATATATATATATATATGGCTATAAATAAAGATGAGGTATTAAATTTGACGATCCTAGTGGTTTTTCTAATCCACACATGGGTTTTTCATGAATCTCAGTCTCATTCCAGGTTTCACCTCTGACGCATCGTGTCCACTTACATTACATACGGAACCTGCCCATTTAAACACAAATATATCATGAGTGATTTTGCAACAGCGGTCATTTTTTATGAAACACTCACTCACTTATGCCTTGCATAGTTAAATTTATTCTCAAAATGTACCTGACATCATAGTAATTTTGTGTTCTATTTACTGCGTTACCTGTGGATTCTTGGATAGACAATACATGATATAGAAACAATATTAAAATGTGTTTTATCTGAAGAATTATTTGTCTTTTATGTCAGTAAATATTATAATCATAATATTAGTCTAGAATTTTTTTAGCTCCCGTGTCCTGTTTTTAGGGACCAGTAGACCAGTAGAAGTACCCATTTGCAGAAACAACAACAGTGATTATTATTGAACAACTAATAATATTCGAAATAAATGAATGAACTGCCCAGACCATTGGTGAAATAACGTATAAATTCTGTCCAAGGGTAGCCGAAAGTATTTCTACGCTTCACTGTGCACATCACATATCACACATACTTCACATACTCTGTGTAAATCCCTCCTTTCTCGGCATCCCCCTCATCCTCCATCTCTCTCAGCTCCAGAGTCTAGCGTTTCAACTGAACCTCCAGATCCCCGTCTCACTTAAATAAAACACCAGCTTCGCCAGCAAAAACGCTCACACAGGAGTAAGTCTTTCTGAGAACGCCTGTGTTGATCCAAGTTGAATGACACTGAGAATCAGTGCATCACAAGGAAAGGAGGCGTGCAGGCTGTACATGTTGATGTGTGCCTTGTGTTTCAAGTGAAGAAAGGAAAAAAAAACACGCCTCAACACGCAGGCCTGGGTTTCTGGATGGGCAAGTCACATGGACCTGGGAGACTAAAGTGACACTGGAAACCTGTCGTTACCCCAGAGAAAAGCTCAGACAAGTACAGTGGGAAGAACTGAGACGGTTTGTAGTTACATGCACCGTGTCGGCAGTAGAACGTTAAATACCCTAAAGTAGAACTGATTTATTCATTATTGAAAGACGTCTGAACATGTATAAAACTATACATTAAACCAAAGCGTATGAAACTGAGCCCAATGTTGCATAATTTCAGTACATATTCTTGAAGTCAAAGGCTACATGAATTTAACGTGCATTTTACCTTAGGATGATAATATTCTTGAAGGGAAGTCATTTGATAGATTTTTTTTTTTTAAGAGAACAGATGGTTCTCACCTCTCAAAATGACACTGGTTTGTGTCATTTCCTGTCTGAGAAAAAAATTACCAAATATTATCAAGGACCAACAGTTGTCCATAAGTGGGTTAAACTGCAAGAAATGGAATGAAAAACAGCCAAAACTGTGTCTTGTGAGACTTCATTTCAAACTTGTATTGCATAGTTCATAAGTAGTTTAGCACTAGTGATGGATTTGAAACGTTCCCTACAAGCAGCTACTATAGTCTGCCCCAAGTGAAGAAGAAGAAGAAGGAGAGGAAGAAGAGGAAGGAGAAGAAGAGGAGGAAGAAGAAGGAGGAGAAGAAGGAGAGGAAGAAGAAGGAGAAGAAGAAGGAGAAGAAGAGGAAGAAGAAGAAGGAGGAGAAGAAGAAGAGGAAGAAGAAGAAGGAGAAGCACCATCCTCGTGTGCAATTTCAATGAGGGTCTGTGTCTTATTGTGACCCTCATCTTTAGTGGTGTTTCACCAGACTTTTAATCTTTAAATACTGCTAAACCCAGTCATTTTAAGCCACAACGTTAAGATCAAGAGACAGTTGGTAACCAGGTTGATCCACAGGACGACAATAGAAAGAACTAAAAAAAAAACTGCCGTCATTCACTCTTCATAACATGAGGATTATATCCAACATAAAATATCAAAAGGTTACATTTCTGTCCAAATACTGTCTAAACAGACTTTTCTCCACTTCCTCTGTTCTTTCTCTAAATCACATAAATGAAATCCAATTATTACCATAAATTAACCAGATACCTACTTTATATAAACAACCAACTACAGATTATTACTTTGGTACCTTTATGATATTATGTAATCATTACCTGATTATTATACAATGATGAATGTAGAGTTTCCTGAGCATTATTGTGTATTTTTTTTCATGCCGTTGACAAATTGCTAAAAAAAAATAAATACATAAATAAATAACATCAAGTTGCACTGTTAATGACTGCAAGTCTGTGAGCTTGTTTGCTGAAGAAAAATAAGATTTTGAAGCTGAAAGAGACCAAAGGATATGTAAAGGTAGAGCTTATTTTTGGCTGACTTGCCAGGTTTAGTGCTCTTACATTTCCCTCCCTCTTATGGATGATCCTTCAAGCCCAAAAGGGAATGTCTTACATTAACCCAGCCTATTGAGGCACATCCCCACTTTAATTCCCTGGCCACCAAAATTCTCTCCAGCTTAGCGGCAAACCCCCCCTCACCCTTTTTTTTTTTTTTCTCTTGTCCTCTTTGGCCTTTTGAATGATAACCTTGAATGGTATTGTCTGGGGGCATGAGGGAGGGTAAAGAAATTCCTTGGTTTTTGACAGAGAGCAGGAAGGCTTTACAAAAGGCATCAGCACTCCCTAAATCTGAGAATGTGGGGGATATGAAAAGGGGGTCGTTTTTTTCATTCAGGTAAAAAAGTGTCGATGGGAAAAAGGATGGGGAACAATAGTGCGGCTCCGATGGAATAAAGAACTTCTCAGTACGCTTTTCATAGCACTGCAAATGCAACTTTAAAAGTGAGCTCAACCACGATGATGAAATCTGTGGAAAGAATACGCAGTAAAAAGATCACTATATTAGAGGAAATTTTATTGATTGAACATTGATATGTAGCACTGATTGTATTTGGTGAAGTCCATTTAAGAGATGTCTCTCAGTTCATTGAATCGCCTTTCAAAGAAGCCATTAGAGCCGTCCTGATAACAGGCGCACCTAGATCAATTGAAACCAGATCTGTGAATAAGTTGTCTGGCCTCTTAAATTCTGCTCTCCAACCTTTTCCTCCTCATCTCCTGTGCAAGAGAAGATTATCAGGCATCAAATCGCTGCCATGGCAACAGAATCAAGACTCCAAAATAGGCTAAGGTTTTACAAATAGCAGTTGCTGGGAAAAGCGGCAAGGTAAACAAACAAACAAACAAACCTCCCAGCCCTGCACTGATGGAGCAGCACTTGAACTGCTCCTGCTCTGCTGAGGGCACTGCTGCCGAAGTAAACTGGTTATTTTGATTCTTAATAGCTTTTGTGGAAAGAACACGTTTTGCACTTGCTGGTAGTGCCAGATTTTCAACATCAGTGATTTTTTTTTTTCACATCCGTCTGTCTCCCATTGTCTTGTAGCTGTTGCGAGGCTGCCATAACAGCCCTCTGTTGTCTTGTACAGTATATTAGTGGATTCCTGCAATGATTTCATCATGAGATAGCCATCTGCTTGCAGCAAAATGGGATGTTTGGATGTTTTCTGAAGTTCAGAACCAGCCTTGACCAATTTGACGCCCTGGGCAAAATTTCAGTCGGTGCCCCTTTGCATTCAGTCAAATCCCACCACCATCCATGTGCATGCGCTCAGAAACACAGACACTACATAGCTGTTTGTCCTTTTGATTTGGTTGAGTTTCAGAATCAAACACAAAGAAAATAAAAACCTTATTAAAGTTGTCATTTTGTTGAGCTTGTTGGTGCATGTTTTGAGCTGGAGGATGCTTCTACAATTAAGGATGATTAAAAGTGCATCTGGTGAGAGAACAGCTGTGTATCCGACCATTGTTTGATATAATTAAACCACAATGCTCCCAACAGAAGCTGACATAGTGCACTTTTCAATGCCAAAATAAAAATGATAGTTTGGAGCTGGGAAAAGTCAGTTAAATGTCCTGTACATGACACATATTTTGTGTTTCTCAGATTAATGTTGCGCTTTAATCAACAAGCATATGAACAGTCTCCCTAACTATCTGTAATGAATCTAATGTGGGGCTAATTATGTCAAGTGTAGCTATTTATTGAATTAGCAAACATTATTATCCTCCGAAGTACGCCAGTAACAATCTGCTTTAACTGTGTGTTGTGGTGAGCTTTTATAAACTTCATCTAGAGCAGGGGTGTCAAACATGCGGCCCAGGGTCCAAAAACGGCCCGCTGAAGGGTCCAATCCGGCCCTTGGGATGAATTAGTGAAACACAAAAATGATACTGAAGATATTAACGATCAAAAATGCTGAAATAATTTTAGGTTAGACCAATAAAACACTATCATAATAACCTATAAATAATGAAAACCACATGGTTGTTTGTGTTTTTAAAGGATAGTTTGTAGATGTAAACATTTTAATACTTTTTTCATGCTAAAACATAGTAATTACACATATAATTGTGGAATTTATATCATTTATATATTATCTTATTTTAATGATCCGGCCCACTTCCAAGTCATATTGGGCTGTATGTGACCAACATGAGTTTGACACCCCTGATCTAGAGCATTTTTTTGTTGTCTCTTGTGACTAAAAGTGTCCCTACGGATATACTGTAAGTATGTGCAGAGTTTGCTGAAGTCAGTAATGGTTGTTGTTTTTCATAATCTTTTTGTGTACAAAGTTATGTAATGTACAAATGACTATTCCATTTAGACCTCCTACTACTTAGAATCCACTATTTTTTATAGCACAAAGAGAAAAAAAAAATCCTGTTATCTCGCAGCATATTTGTATTTTTATATTGGTCATCGGGTTGTTATTTTTGTTTGACTTTGCATTCACACTACATATTCAAGAGATGGATTGGTTGCTGTGGTCCACACTTCTGTTTTCTTCCATCACATTCTTCCTAAGGGAATCATTAAGCTTTATCTTGCCAACGCTAACATATGGTTCAGTGCTTGAATAGCCTGTCTAGTAGCCTCTACCTTGGGGGGGGGAGTGATGCAATACTTTACAGAAAGCAAAATGTGTTTGTTCGCTACACTATACATTCTGTGGCGACGGGTCACAAGAAGGCTGGAGTTTAAGAGGTCATGAGCCAAAAAAGCCGTGCAGAAGAGATGGCGTGCGGCTGACAACCACATGCTAAATAACACAAATCCCTGATTGTGTGTCTGTGCAGATCAGGGTTGTATCTGAGGCAGTTTATGAAATAAGGAGCAGAGGAAGTACCGCAGTATCCACACAGACTCACAAGTCACACAACGGAACATGAACATTACGTGGAAGAATATTTTTTTATTCTTGGTAATCTTTCACCCACATCCCGTCACCAGCTCTGCTTGTCAATAATAGTGCGGATAGAGGATGGGATTTGATGGAAATAACTACTCTTGGGGAAAAAATGAATAAATCAAATCAATAAACCGCCCCCAAAACAAGGAATATAGGACCCCCCCCCCACACACACACACACACACACACAGACACACAATATGTTGCGGTATTGAATTCCACCTTGGTGATGTGATTTTTTTGTTCTTGTTTAGGTTCGTCTGTTCCCACAGTGCATTTGTGTGTCGCTGTATCTGTTCACTAGTGGCACAGTAACATATGGGCGCTCACATTGATTCCATCCACTGCAGCGTTGAAGGCTCAGTGAGTTTATCAACAAAATAACACAAAAACACTTGACGGCCTCTGATTTTTTTTACACTTTCACAGTGGAACTGATCTCTTGTCATGACAAAAATTCCACTTTATACCTTTTTTCCTGATGGTCAGTCTGTCCTGAAGTAGAAACAGAACCAGTGATCCCCCCCCCCCTCCCCATTGTTTGTTCTGACAGACGCTGGCTCTTTATGGGTTTGATTGTTTTAACAAATATGTTAATCAAACCATGATTGAGAATCTGCATCGACGGTAATTTTTCAAATGGAAACATTACCGTTTGCTGGATAGAATAACAATGTCTTTGGGAACTGGAGCCACATTTTGCCCTCTGTGTTTTCCCTTCTCATTTGCTGCAAGGAAATTCATTTTGATTACATGCGGCTGTATCTCCCTGCATTACACAACACTTGAAAGAGAATTCTTGATTTTGTTAAATATTAATCATGAATATATTATAATGCTGGCATGCTTTACTGTTACAAATTTGAATCAAAACACATTTGATAACATTATATAACTCAGAATATTTTAATGGCTGCATGTAGTTCACTGGCTTCTAAATGCACCGTTGTATGTTTGGCAGGTTTGTTTTTTTTTTTACGTTCATAGGGGGTCCCATTGGCTGCATGTACAGGGATTTACTTCAAATTGCACCTGTGTTACTTTTGCAGTATCGCGCACCTGAAGGTACTAATTTTAGGTATGAAGCAGAAACTCGTCTGAAGTTCTCTTAAGGGTCTGGAGAAGAAATGGCTGAGTTGTTACGTATGAAAATCCCTGGATCCCCTCTGATCCTCAGCTGTAATGACACAGACTTGGTTAGAGCTGTTTTATATCCCTTTTATTCTCATCAACATGCCAGAGTTTCACTGAATTGATTTTCTACCACAGGTGCTATGATCAGCCTGTCTATTTTCTCTCGCCGATGACATTCGGCATCCTTTTGGCTGCGACCGGAGAAAACACTTTCCCTACTCCACCTCAGATGTTAGCGGTTTGTCTAACCCATCTGCATTAGCATGTGGATTAATTCCTGCTTGTTATCTGGCCTAGATTTAATAAGGCAGTCCTGGATGGCAGGAGTAATCAGGTTGGAAGGCAGAGCTTTCTTGCCTTCACTTTCTCTGCTGCCGTCCTCACATCCCAAAACTGATAGCAGGGCAGACATATCGGAGGGGATTAAGCTAATGTGATGGCAGAGCCACCTACCAGGGGCCCCCACAGGGTAATTTCAAGAGACAGGCCTTGGCATCCAGGGAATAACTTGTCAAGACCTGGCTGCAGGCAAATATTGAGGATATTAATCCTTAATGTAATGGCCTTGACTAGATTTAACTCTTGTCTCTGTGTGCAGCTTTAAGCACAGTCATAAGTCTCTTTAATCACTGACATAAAGCAGTCCCTCAAGGATTTTCCAGAGTTTTACAGTAATTATTGCAATCCAGAAAAAAAAGCTTGTTTTCTCCTCTGTGAGAAATTGCCAAGCTATTTGCATATGTTCATTCGTTCACAGTGTTTTATGAGCTTTTGCCAGACGAGCGCTTTGTTTTGTTGCAGTAAAAATGTGATGAAGTGTTAAATTTGCAATCCATGTCATTTTACAGAGAGATGTGAGGATTGTTTAGAGGTAAAAATGCTGAAACAGGTCAGAGCATTCCTTTCAGTATGTGCTGGAAAACGCTGATAAACTAACAAAAAAAATAAATAAAACGGGGAGATTGTACATGTCGTGTCACTGTGGCGCAGCAGCTTATTGTGTTTTTGATGATTTTAGTTAAAACGCGAAGCAAACGGTCACAAAAAACAAAAAAGTGCCTATGGTAAAAACAGATTAATTAATGAATTACTGGAAGGATTTTTTTTTTCCTTCAAATGTTGTTTATTGAGCCAATATATCTAATCCATATAAAACTGTTGTTTTCAATGTTCATTTCCATTTATATACAAAAAAAAATAGCAATTAAATAATAAAATAAAAAGGCAAAGGAATGGGATTTGTATTTCTCGCAAATATTTAACAAATACAAGTAGGGCAGGATTACACTGGAAGGATTTTTAAGTCTAAACTCACTGTTGCAAGGTTTCTAAAAACCGCTGGAGATCTTCCTCTAACTTGGATGTCTTTATGGTGAGACTTTGACCTTGTTGGAGTTTTCCTTTTACAAATACCGTCTTGTCAACCTTAAGCCCTATTGTAAGATATTTTTTGTAAGCACCATCTCACCGCTCTTTGTGCTGTTCACAGGTCTGCTCATAGGCTCAGGCTGTGCACTCTACCCACTCGGATGGGACAGTGAAGAGGTACAACAGACCTGCAACAACAGCTCAGACCAGTTTCAACTAGGTAAGTTCCAGTACACACACCCTACACACGGCAACTGACTTGGACATTAATGATTTTATTGGACGTTTTTCCTGTTTTTTTTCCTTCTCTCACTGAATGTTCCTGCCTGAAATAGTGATATAGAACAGACAGATCTGGCTTTTGATCCTGACAAATTCTGTTTCAAAAACCAAGCAGAACCAACTGACATTATACCTGTGACACATAGCCCCACGGCATTTCACATGTACAAGAAAAAACTCAACAGAACTTCTAGTTGCTTTCAATTTGTCAAGTTTTTTTTTTTTTTTTTGTTTCGTCTGGTGTTAATATTTGCCCAAGAATAACCAGGAGTTATAGGAGTGCTATAAATTCAGCTGGCATTATCAGGACTATTTCAGGCAGTTATATCAAACAGCATGTGAAGAAGCTATTCTTATACAGAAGCAGTTGTTTTTCTTATTTGATTTTTATTGTATACTGCTTTTTTTTTTTTTTACAGCAATGCAAAAGAAATGTACATGTAATATAGGTTCTATGTGTGCAACGCGCCAAACTGACAAATAACATGTGTAATTAATGACATATTTCAAAGAGGATAAAAAAAAAAGTGTTGTCACCCCCCGCTCAATGTGAGAATTTTTTATTTGCGAGTGAGATCCCATGGGGCACAACCAGAGTGGGTGTGACTTTGGCTTCTCTATCAACAGTGCCTCTCGTCTGTTCACCCACAGCAGCAATACTGTGCAACACAATGTACCATTAGCTAATAAATTGAATTTTCAATGTGTTAGCGGATCATAATCTATCAATCTAAAGTAGCTACATCTGCACCTTTCTTGTGTGTAACACTGTGTAGACTGATTTGTTTTCCTGGGAAATCCAAATGTGACGTTTATGTTCACTCCTTCACAGTTGCAATAATGTGCAACATTAGCCACAATTAGCTTAGAAACAGTCCATCAACACAGGATATCTGCACAACATACTGTACTGCTACAGATATTTCATCTAGCTACTACAGTTGACTTTTATGGCAACCAGTGTCACTTATACCAGGGTTTTCTGAAGATTTCTAATGCCCGACATTACTATTCCTACCACTTGAGTAGAAATAGATCAATTTAGTATTCTGATTAAATTTTTACATGCTTGTGTGTTTGGTTTAAAGCCCGTTTTACACAGAGATCCTGGAAAAATTTCCACAGCCAAGTCAAAGTAGTAACAGAGGTGAGACAGGCTGGAACTTCACACAGTGGACCTACGTTCTGGAATCAAAGGGGCAGTGATACAGTGCAGCATGTAGTGTGACGTATAACTTGTGCGTCAGAAATACCCCGAGCATAGCAGTGTTGTTAATCTCTCTAGAGTCGGCCCATCTTTCATTGTTCCACAAATATTAGCATGGATAGCGTCTTCTGCCCAGAGTGACAGCAGCTCAGGGATCTCCCCAGTTTGACATCTTTCTGGTTGCATTGATAGGATTGTTTACTATGCACAGCCCACGCTCATTTTTAAATCCCCCCCAGTGCGGGGGTCACACACAATATATCGTCAATATACTTTAGTCACGGAACGAGAGATGTTCCTTTTACAGAGTGTTCTGCGATCATGATTTCTTTATCATGGCTCTGTTACTACCTCCAGAGCCACGATAAAGGTTCAACCAAATGATCCTACCATGTCGTTTACACTGACGTCATTCCAGAATTAAAGGTGAAATATTCCCACAACTGAAGTGCTGTGGAAAAGGGGTTTAAGTTTAAGTATGTTGATGTCTATTTGTGATGTGAGCAGTTGTTGACATTAGGTAAATCCAATTTCTTGGCTACCAACTGCCTCGGTCACCTATACAACATTGGTAACCCTGTACGGAAGTAGCTACAACTTTAACACAAACGTCACATAAACACACGACTGTCTGTTGAACCTTTACATCTATTAAAAATTGAGAATAAAAAGAAAAAGATGCCGAAAAAAATCGTGACACTCTTTTTTTTTTAACCGATAATGATGTGAAAGTTCCAAAATTGTCAAGTAGATCCACAAGCAATAAATCCGTGAGGTCATTAAAGTCCGTCTGGTGCGTCTTCAAATTTCATATCAGTCTGGTAGATGTCAGACATTTCATACCCTCGGCAAAAGGTTCATGCATTGCCAGTGAATGTCATGGCAATATACCTGTTTCACTTAATATGTCCAACTGGGGTGCTAGACGAAAGGTCAGCGGTGTCTGCCAAAGACATTGCATTCACCCAAAACTATACGCACAGCCAGATGAGTGCAAATCCAGCTCTTTTTTTGTGTGTCTTCTTGCTCTAGACACTAGACATTAAATATTTATACTGCATTTTGTCAGCGTGGTCAGTAATTGTCAGGAGTGTTACTGTGTGGACAGATGGATGGATAATCTGACTGGTCATGAATCGCACGCTATGAAACACAACACTCTATTTGTTATTTTATCACAATTCCAAAGCCAAGGGATACCAGTGTGTATTGACTGATTGTCAGTGATGTGAGTTGCATTAATGTATCCAGATTACCGGCAACATTATTATCAGCATGTAAATGTGGTTGCCCCAGCCGTATTAACACAGACATGTCAACTTATGCCATTAAAAAATAGCTATGATGAAAATGGTTTTAAAATTTTGATAGCCTTTTAGAAAGGACAGACTCCCCGTACATGCAAATGATTGTTAACACTGAGTATCCTTGTGCTGTTCTGTGCTGCAGGGATAATAAATATGCTTGTTGATGACACCTGCACCACAGTTATTTCAGTTTCACCTCATACTTGTTAGCGCTGTAACAAGACTGTGATATTTTCCCATGAGAGTACAGGGTTTTCACACAAATAATGTGCTCACCACAACAAAGAAGCTGAGGCTCCGCTTCTCAGACCGATTCATTAGTCATGGAGAAAGCAAGCAGTATGTTAGCGAATGACAGATGAGATTCATTGTAGCTAAATGACACATTAATTGCATGTTCAGTATTGAAAAGTTTAGAAATGTATTATATTGTGGAATGAATGTGTGAACAATCCAAGTCATGGCTTCGAGCAGACAAATATTTCTTCATTATGCAACAGTAAATGAGTCTTAGGGAAATAAATATTTTCAATTTTGCCTGTTGAATGAGGTTTTCACAGTCAGAAGACAGCTGATTACTTAATGAGGTTGGTTCGTAACTAGAGAACTGTAATCAATGACTCGTTCTCTTAAAAAAAATATTGATTGATGGCTTGTTCCAAGTTTAGAAATGGATATAGGTCATATCCTAGTTTAATAATGTGTATAATTTCCTTTTAGGATTAGGGAGGATTTGTCTGAAGGGGACACTTTATGTTTTAATTTGTGTCAGTTTCAGTATCTTTCGCCTCTGGTTTGCTTCCCAAGTGTCAGTATGGTGAGAGCACGTTTGCCACATAACAGACAGCCTGTTTACTAATGGCGTAAAACTGATTATTTGTTTGAGCAGTGATGTTTTTCGCACAAGGGAGAGAAATGCCAGGACTTCTCAAAATCTCAAGCACTTCACAACATTTTGTGTTCCAAACATGTTACTGTTGGGGTTAAACTAAGTTTAGTGGTGTAGTGCATTATTCCCAACACGGACTATTAGTATTTTCAGTGGTTCACATTACAGTGCTGTTCTTCCTTCACAGGATTGACATTCTGACTATGTTTAATACTACATGAAATTAAACTAAACACACATAAAATGACAAAACGCAGCAAACTCCTTTTAAGTCCAATATTTAAAGTTAGGCCTAATTAGTTTATTTGATCAGGCCTTTGTTATAGTTTTATTAAGGGAATTCAGTCTCATTTCAGTGCCATCATCTTATCTCCGCCAATGAGGTTATGTTTTTGCCGCCGTTTATTTGTTTGTTGGTTTGTGTACAACATAACTCGAAAAGTTATGGATGGATTTTGATGAAATTTTCAGTATAGGTTGGTAATGGCGAGATCTGGAAGTGATTACTTTTTGGAGGTGATCCGGATCACCGTCTGGATCCAGGAATTT
>JAPSES010000144.1:9803540-9814008 GCA_029822895.1 Maxillicosta whitleyi
CAGTGGAAGTCCTGTTTTCTCATATAGTGTCTTCAAACGTGTGACCTGAACTGTGGTGCTTGGCGGAGGTTTGCGCTGTCCGAGTGCTTTTCTAGTTAACTAATGTTACTTGTCACTGTTTCATTAAAATTAAATATAAGTGGACTGTAATTATATAGCATGTTTCCACACCTTCATGGTGCCCAAAGTGCTTTACAAAACCTCACATTCACCCATTCACACACTCATACACCAGTGGGCAGCTGGCACGCAAGGCGCTGCCAGGCCCTACTGGGAGCAACTTAGGGTTCAGTGTCTTGCCCAAGGACACTTCAGAGGCATGATCTGAACTGCCAACCCTTCAGTCATTGGGTGTCCCACTCTACTAACTGAGCCACAGCCACGCTATGATACAGTTTGGGTACATGTATAATAAAATACAGTATGTGAATTAAATATAAAACAGACAAATCTTAAGTAGCATCAAGTAATTGCTAAATTGATTGATTGATATTTATTGTCATTGCACATAAAACATGAACATGTTTCAGAGCAAAGAAAACACATTCCAGTAAAAGGTTAAATTTTAGTTTCTACTGCAGTTCATTGCATTTACACGTTCAATTGATGCTTGTATACATTGGCTTCAAGTACTGGATTCTGGTCAAGTTCTTGTAAAAAAAAACAAAAAAAACTTGGTCCTGATTTCCCTAAAACCTCTCCTCTGATCCTTTATAGCAGCAATATTGTAAAAGACTAATTACAGTTAGGTGAAGATGCTTCTCCAAACAACTTCAATCCCCTCAACTTGACATGGTATTTTTTGTGTTTCTCTTGTGCCATCAGTTACTAGCTCTAGAAGTAGCATCTACACTGAGGTTCCAAACCAGTTAATGCAATACTAAACAACCCAAAATTAGGGAAATCACAAGATCACCAAGTCTAGCTAGCAGGGAATCTCTGAAAATATATTAACATATACATATATGGATATTCAAATAGGCTTAGCTACAGATTTGAGTGTAAATCACTATATTATCACTTGAAAAGATCTTTGCCTCACTCAGAAATACAATAGTGCTGAAGACAATGCCACAATATGTTCTAAGTAGCATTGTTGTGATCATCATCCACACTGAGGGAGTACTAGTACAAATACAGTGGAAATGCAAAACTGAGCCAAGTTGGGAAAAGATGAAACAGGTTGAGCCAATATTGCCAGTGGAAAAGTGGCGTAAGAAATAACAAACCTGTGCATAATCACATGCAAATCTCACCTATTGAACCTGTAGATGTTTGGGATTTGAATTTACATGAGATTTAAGGGCCTTTACAAATACAGATGAAGTAAACAAGTCCATTTCAACTTTTCTCTAAACCCTCAAATTGTGGTTTCACCAAGAAACAAATCATTAGCTGGATGACCCAAGACTTATCTGCAAATATTTCACTGAAATTCATCTGCGAGTTCTTCCAAATATCCTGACAATCCTGTGCTTTCCTCTGCAGGTTCGTGCCAGATTGGCTGGGCGTATTACTGCACAGGAGCCGGGGCAGCGGTCGCCATGCTGCTATGCACCTGGCTGTCCTGTTTCGCCGGCAAAAAGCAGAAGCAGTACCCGTACTGAAGCAAACAACACAAACAGGGACGAGCAGAGACCTCAGCTGGTTACGACAAAAGGGAGAGGACGCTGACTCTGTGGACTCGCACCAATACAGCACACCAGGCACCAAAGACACCACGTCATTATGGTGCTCTGCACATCATGGGACACTACTCATCTGACAACTGCAGGGACTGTTTCATAATGCAGCACACACATGGCTTTCAAAACCTATTCTCCTAGAAGCTGTTCTTAAATGAAAAATATATGGACCAATCCTATTTGTAAAGTTGTTACATAGCTATTTCTTTAACGAAAAACAAAAATATTCTTTGTTGTCTTCCTCTTCTTCTGTCATTGATGTTTCTGTGATAGTGCGCTCTGTGACAAAGAGAAAAGTAATATTGCTTCATTGTTATGTGAAGTGTTTTCTGTCTCCTCTTCATGTTTCATTCTTGCCTTAAACACAAACTGAAATGCAATAATCCCTATAATGTAAAGCAATCCAACACTGGCTGCCTGCTTCCTGACCTTCTCAGATTCCAAAAAAATATATTAAGCATAGATTATTTAACACATTCATAAGATATTAAGTTGTGTATGATAATGTATTTTATCATATTAGCACATGTTTTGTATTCACTCTTCAAGTAATTCTTTGTCATTGTTTGGTTTTGTAAATAAATGTTTATTGAAACTGCGGGGTTCATGGTGTTATTTCTGTCTTGAGAGTTTGCCCTGAAGCAAACTGGGCAGTCTCGCCATCACATTCCTAAAAAGCTTTTCCCATGACCTCTTGGTCTTCGCAGTGTTCAGTACATGTGGGAGTCCTTTTTCAATCAATAAAGAGGATAAGGAGGGGCAGCGCTGTGAATTTAACTTTTCCCTTTTATTGATGAGATAAATCCTGTGACCTCTAGTCAGATTATTTGCCCTTTGATCAGGTTACTCAGCTTCAAAGCCTGGTGTTCTAGACAAAGCCTGAAATGCAATCATACCCCAGGACATAGAGAAGCTGTGCATCCATCAGCTTAATGTCAGTGGGTGTCTTATAGGTCGTCAACCTGCTCTTGTATGAGAAAATATTGGCAACCTTTTCATAGCAATTACAGTGTATATATGTCATCGGAGGCACGCGGCTCTTCACTTACTATTTTTAGTAAATTGTTCCTTTCCGCTTTCCCTCCTTTGATTAACAAACTACACTTCAGAGATTCATCCAAGCCCGAGCGTACAAAGTCAGCTCATTTACAATGCAGCTGTTCTCGGTGTATTTGGCCCTCATTAGCATGCACATCTCCTCACAATGCATCCTCCCCCAGATAATGCAACCCCCTCCCTTCCTCTCCATCCTTACTTGTGAAATCTCACTCTCAGTACTTGCCCTGTTTAATATGTTACGATGGCCTTTCTGCATTCTGCTCTCTCTGATCTGCCGCGCTGATTGGTATCGCCAGCAATTGTTAAAGAGTGTCAACCAGATTCCTCATCAGCAGCTGACGCATTGGGGTCAGTGCCCATTCCTCAGACTGACAGGGTCTACTATGTAATCTGAGGTCTCAAAGGCGGCTCATTGTTAAAAAACATGTTCGATATAAGTGCAGCCTCTCTCATCAGCTGCAGAGTAAAAGTGATATTTCAGCTTGGAGAAGGCTGTCAGAGCTACTGTTTTTATGTGAGTCCCTCCGTCAGCATTATGAACATTCGTGTTGAAGGATGACGCATCACAGTTTACCCACTCTTTTGGAGATTTTAGAAACAAACCGCTTCATCTGATACCACCAGTGGGGACAGACTGATTATTGGTTGTCAGCGGTTCAAAATTCATTTTAGTATGATCACCTTTGGCTCTGATGTGGCCGCTGCTCTGCCAGCCGTTCTGTGGTTTCAAGTAATGCCTTGCCTACAGCACGATGGGATTGGTTTCATGTCCTGTGTTAGATTACTTATTATTTATTATATTATCATAGCATTTATAATCCCTCCAGTGCTGTGCGGAAGCTGACAATAATTCTTATTGAAAGATTATTCAAGTGTGTTTTCTTTATTTTACTGACGGTTAGTTTAAGGGCATCTGAAGTATTTGTGTTGAAGTTACACCAAATTCTAAATAAGAATCATTGGTTTCCTTTATTACCAATAATCAGTACTACACCTGATCATGTAACCTGATTTCTTATCACTATATGTGCATTGTCCTGTGCATTGTCCTGTCTGAACTGAGGGGTGAGAACCCAAATGCAGAAACAGGACCAGGATTTAAGCTTTTTACAAGAAAAACAGTCTTAGAGCTTACAAAAAAAAAAAGATTGTTCAAAAGTAGTAAATGAATGTTTTCAGGTCTGAGTATGTAATGTGGTGAGGGACAGAAAAAAGGTCGATAAGCAGGTGAGTAGGGGGGCAGAACATCCAGGCTGAGGCACTGACAGGGGACAAACAGGCTCTAATCAAAAGACAGGCAGGGTCAAACAGGCACATGTAGGGGCAAGGCAAAAAAAAAAAACAGTGTACCGTTTCAGGCAAAGGTTCAATCCAGAAAGGCAGTCAGGAGGACAAAAGTACCAGCAGGGGAAAAGACAACGCTCGGAAGGTCCAGAAGTCAAAACGGGTCACAACAGGCAGAACAAATGCAGGTAAGTATCACACTATGGAAAATACAAACTGACAAGACAAGGGGAGCAAAGGGAGGGGAAAAAATAATAATAATATATATACACATATACACACACACACTGGGAGGGGATGACAATGAGACACAGGTGCAACACATTAGGGTGAGGTCAGGTAATGAGACACGCAGGAAAGGTAAAGGGAGCAGGAAGTAAAGACATCAGATATGATACAGGAGGAAGACTGACAAAATAAAATAGGAAATGACAAGATACAAAACACTAATGTCTGGGAGCAGACATGACACATATCTGTTTAGACCAGGGGTCTCAAACATGTGGCACAGGGGCCAAATGTGGCACAGGGGTCAAATCAATCAATCAATATTTCTTTATATAGCACTTTTCATACAATGCATGTAGCACAAAGTGCTTTACATGTAGATCAAGAGTTTTAAAAATTAAAAACACCACACACACGTACATGTGCTCACAGTGCACATACATGCAGGCGCATACACGGACACACACACCCATACACGCACTCGCGCGCACACATGCACACACACACAAAGTAATGGGCACGCACAAGCATACTTTAAAGGACTGAGGACTGACTGAGCACAGGAGGTGAAAGAGGAGGCTCTGGCTCTGGAGCCAACCGCACTAGGGGGGCAGCCACCAACCCGGAACCACCAACAGAATGCCGCATCCTGACCAGTCTGAGAGGGCCACAACTGCCACCACAGCATGGCAGCAGGGACCCCCATCCACCAGGGAGGAGCAGACCCTGGTGAAGGAAGGTGGCACAGGGGCCAAATGTGGCCCGCCAAAGGGTCCAATCCGGTCCCAAGTGCAAAAATTCCACAGTCAAGGCTGTCGATCTCATTTTAGTTCAGGTTCCACATACAAACCAATATCATTTACAGTAAAATAATAGCATAATAACCTACAAAAAATTTGTCCATATTTTTTTGCCGGTTTCATGTGGAAACAAACAATATTATATTATGCCTATAAATAATGACAACTTCAAATTTGTGTCTTTGTTTTAGTGCAAAAAATAACACTAAATTATAAAAATATTTACATTTACAAAATATCGTGCAACAATAAAGTGAATAACTTGAATAAATATGAACAACCATTTATCCTATCAATCCATGTAAATAATTGGTATAAAATGCAGTTTGTCGTCTTTTCATGGCTCCGTAGTGAACGTGGAAACACATTAATTCACCAGTAAAACCCATGGAACACAATTGTTGACACACTAGTTTTCTCTTTTTCTGATAACTATAATTTCAATCAGAGCTTTTATGAAGATCTACATGATCAGTAAATTAAAAAATATATGATTTTCAATTAAGAAAAAAGCTAAATTCAGAAAATATGACCATTATAATAAATGGTCATAAATCTTAAGAGAGGGTAAATCTAGAGAAAATTTCAATTTCAACAATTTTTTTTTTCATTTGCAAACTGCCTCAAAAGTAGTACTGGGTCTTTCTGGGTTAAATACTGGAGATGAGTGGGACAAATAAAGAGATGCATTTTTGGGTAGGGTAATCATTGTCACATTTCAGACGTCCATGAGTTCTTAACAGTTACCAGATTTTATCCTCTAACTTTAAACATGGTTTCACTGCATTAATATCTTCATTTATCTGACAGAAAAATCAAAGATTAGAGAAAAGCTGAAAACAGATACGTGTGTAAGACATTTTGACATTGTTTCCCACTCAATTAATTATGTTAGAAGCCTTAGACTGATTTTTTCTTGACACAGGGCTTTTTCTTGTGATGGAGTATACTTTCCATCACCAGTACAAATATAATTTTCTAAGTCATGGACATAATATTCATGAAGTAGAAGGGACACTATGGGAACTGGTGGAAGCATCTCTGTGTTTTTTTCGTGATTTGACTTTGGGTCAGTTAACAGTAGGTTAACACACATTACCTAGTGGACTTAGTTTGAATATTACTTCTTAAACGAGAGGAAATTAAGAAACAAACAGTGATAAGGAAATGCCACATAACCTACAGGCAGCAGTCTTACAGAGCACAATGAGCAAAAAAACACCCAAACTGTGCAGTGTGTTTTTTTTTTAATAATTAGGTTGGGATTATTTAAGGATAGAAACAACAAAGCACGTTCATCGACTCAAACCTTGGCAGGCGGCGGGGAGACACTTCCACATCAGTTAATTCTTTCTAATTAATTTTTTCCCCCAACAGCACACAAGGGAGATAATTTGTGCCCTTAAGAGATACTCTGCTTCAAAAAAAAAGGTTTGGTGCCACTATAACACCAATCTCCATAATGATACTGCATAATTGATACTGCTGCAGCATAACAAGCTATGAAACAGCGATGAGATGGTGATCTGTCACTGTTGTCACTCATAGATGTCATCAGATGCACTTATTTATTTGTGTCATCGGCACAGAACTGAAGTCAAGTAGCGTGATAATTAATAATAAAATCAAGTATCAGACTTTACACTGGCAGCAGAACAGGTGAGTGATATCACCTGGAACACAAGCAATCAGCCTGCTGAGGAAGTGAGAGATCTTTTGTGTGGAAACCGTCTGAATCTCATTGATTTAAAATCAAATCTCACCCATGTTGTCTTCTTTATTCCCTTTTATTCCCCGTGGTTCTTAAATGAACTGCCAATTAGAAGCATACAGTATTTTATAGATCTCACAATTACCACGTTCACATGGAAATAAAGGAAAATGGAAATGATGATAACATACGGCAGGCAGACTACATCAGTAAAGAGGATCAAAGGCTGTTACTCAAAGCCCGCAAATAGGAACAGACGGATTACAACTCAAGGTTCAGTGGTTCACCTGCGGGGAAACAAAGACTGCGGTTAACAGGCTTTCTAAATGAGTGGTTTGTCTCAACTCCGAAGGGTTAATCCTTATGACAACATAACGAAGCAAAAAAAATAAATAAATAAAACTCCAAAGTTGTATTATTAATAGTGTCATTGGTTTATTATTTAATTTTACATGTACACACTGGTGCTTGGATTTGATTTGATTTGATGTGATTCGATCTCCGCTCAGTTTGAAAAAAAAGTGGAGCCACAATGTGTTGGAGGTCATTGATTAAGAGGTGTAATTACTGCAGTCATTATATGAGCATTAGACACCAACACTGACAGGACAACAACAGGCAAACAGCATTTCAATCAGAAAAATCTGATGTGTAGGGAGACGTATCCTACTCCTGATTATTTATATATGCATGTATGTATGTGCAGAAAAATTATGAGACCACCCTTTGTTTTCTTCAATTTCTTGTTCGTTTTAATGTCTAGTACAACTAAAGGTATATTTGTTTGGACAAATATAATGATAAAAAACAAAAAAAAACAGCCCATAATAGTTTAATTTCAGAGCTGATATCTATCCATTTAACATGTTTTCTTGATAAAAACCAAAATCACTTCAGTTCTTACATCAATATCTATGTCACTGTACTAATAAAAACAGTGCTTTTACACATTCCATGTTTTCTTTTCTGTCTGTTTTAGTCACATGACACACATAACCATTGTTTTTGATGACTTTTGATGGTCTAATAATTTTTTATGTGACTGCATGCAAGCATGTATTGATTTTTGTCTTGCATTGTTTTTATTTTGTTGCATATTTTACATTATTTAATCGTCTTTTGTGATTTTCATCTTATGTCTTTTTTTGGTTTTTTTTTAACATCATAATTGCATTTAATTTTGTCACTTTATTACGCAATAAAATCAATCTCCATTTAGACCCTCGGATCTATGATGGGTAAAGGTCCAATTAAACTTATCTAAAACTACTTTTTTCTTCAGAGGTTAATCATGGGAATTTGTATCGATATAATATAATAAATATTGAACATTTATACAGGCATAAAATATATATTACCCTAACGTGCTGAAATTCTGTGACTTGATAGTGGCTGTCTTTGTTCTAAGCACACTGGTTTGGAAGGGCTTTGTGGATAAAAAAGGCGGGGTTATAAACTCCGGTGTATTTAACAAGTTTAGGTGTGGTTATTTCAGATCAGGTTAGGGATTTAAACATGTGATGTGCCATGTGCAAAGTGGGCAGAGTGGGTATCTTTCAGGTTTAAGCTTCTAAACTGCAAATTTGTTCTGTATTGAAAAAGAGTATAACAGTGCTCCTGTTACTCGTAGAAGTTTTAAGCACGCTAGGCCACACCTAAACAGCACTGACAGATATGTTTTCAAAAGCTTTCTAAAGTAAATGCACTCAATCCCCTCTGAAATGATTAGTAAAATAAACCAGAGGGCTTGGCCTGTACTGTATGTCTGCACCATGTGATCATTAACAGATGTCAGTTTTTAATGGTACAACACACATAAATAAACCAAAAGGCTTCGTGTTTTCTCGTCTTACCCCTCATCTGCCTAGTTATTTCCCGAGAAGAAAATAATAATACCATGATACGGAAGAAGAAGCAGCCACAGTGAAAGCCTTTGGTGTCTTTACCACAGATGTCAAACTTCTTTGCAGTTTGCATCAATGAAAAACTGTACCATGCCGGCTGGTGTCACCTTTTGAGACACTTGAAAGAAAGTTCACATTTCAGGAGCAGCATTTTTTTTTTCCATCCTAGAGTGAGACCCGGCTACAGCAACTTTTTTTTAGGTACTTAACACCAGCAAGTACAGCCTCGCATATTTTCACAGAGCTGAAATCACACCTCTGGGCACACTCGCAAAGGGAGAAAAACATTGTGAGCCTCTCAAAACATGAATAGATGGCACAGTTTTTATTCATTGTTGAATGGAGTTCTGTTGGCCTATTTAAGGTTAAAAAACTTGTGAGGTTTTCCCTTTACTTTGGGAACCTAAAACCCTATAGAGAGTGTAGAAAGCGGCGAACGGAACTATTTCAAGACCCTATGGAAAGCCCTACTGTCTCCGGAGGTATACGCAGAAAATACGCAAAAAAGTATCTCACAAAACTGAGGTACTGTTCACTGCTATCAACCTTCTGCAACACATACAGCAAGTTCCCCAGGAAACAAAGAATTTTGGCAGCTTGTGGGAACAAGATTCTCAATCTCCTGCTGTTTTTAAAGGAAAAATCCTTTTCCCGACACCTTTGAAGGAGATTTTGTTCAACTTTAGGATTAAAAAATTATCTCTGACTATCAACAGCAAGGAGCAGTATTGCACCATAAAGCACATCACACTACTACTCTCAGAATTAAGCTCATTGGAATCATTATCATTGGAAAATACTGTTAATATTAATGGTTATAGGGGCCTGTATCGCAAAGCTGCATCAAGTTGTTATTGAGGAAACCGCTCGTTTTACTTTTCAGTGCAGTAAATCGCCATGGCAACTTACTCTGAAAACCTGTTCCAGAGCACATTCGAGATAACAGATTATAACAAATAAAAGCATCACCTACTGACAAGTGATTCTCTTAGAAAATCCTTCGGCCCTCGGTGTAGTCATCATTTTACTTACTACAGCTTTGTTCTTGTTGATCTTATCGTGTCTGACATTAGGATATTTACCAGTTTTCTGTTTTTAGTTCTTTTGTTGCTTTCAGCCTTTTTTTTTTTTTTTAGCACATCCATGGTTGATCTGAGAGAATCGTGCTCAAATTGTCTTACACACATTTATATTATCATGAGAATCACTCGTGCCATCACTTGTGATATTTATAACGATATTAATTAGCACATTCACACATCAGCAGTTTATTGGCACTTTTCTTTCTTGCCTTCAGCTGCAGTAGATGTGTTACTTGTAACCCATTTTTAACTTCTTCATATCTGTGTTAGATTAGTTGGTTCAATTATATGCTTCGTAATCTAGTGCCAGCGCTTGTCGTTTTACATGAACATGTTCAAAACTAGAGTCAAAAACAGGGGTAAACACAGCGAGCTCTTGTGCTAGCAGGTAGTTAGATTGTGTGTCGCCACTTCACAAAAATGTCTTCAAACCAATATCCACTGGGCCCTCTCTATTGCTCTGTGGGCCCCCGGGAAATGCTGGGCCCCGTGAGTTTGTCATGTTTACCCCTCCCCCTTTACAGCACCCCAGCAGCCATCATTAAATATTTTGAGTGTGCTACTGAAATTACTTAGTTTTTCCTAGTTAGCTAGTAAAATAGCATTTGTCAACATACTAATTTGTTAGTCTGGCAAGTACCAGACTAAATCACAAGTGAGATTTAGTCTGGAGACCACCCATTCATTTTCTCGTAGAGAGTTGTGGTTTCTGTAG